>VXBI01005961.1:1343652-1372500 GCA_013397375.1 Toxostoma redivivum | reverse complement strand
GCGGGTGTCCCTGGGGGGCGGGCGCCCCCCCCACCAGCCCCGCCGGGTGCTTGTGGCCGCCCCGGTTCTACCCCCCAGCGCCCGAGGAGGCGCAGGGCCGTGGGCTGCGGGGCAGCGGAGCCTTCCCTGGCTAGAGCCCCGTGCCGGGCTTCGCAGCCCTCCCGCGCCTCCTTTGTCCCGGCGCCGGGGGAAGAGGAGGAGGAGGAGGAAGGCGCCCTCCTCGCTGCCCAGAGCTGGCCCCCGGCAGGAGGAATGCGCCTGGGGTCGCGTCCTCCCTCCCCCTCAGGCCTCCCTCTCTTTGTGTCCGGGGGGCGCTGGGAAGGGTCCGCGCTCGGCAGCTCCGGCAGCATCGCCGCGGGGCCGGGATTCCGCCCCGGCAGTGGCGGCTGGAACCCTCCCGGGCCGCAGCGCCGGGGACGGCGCGAAACCGACCGCGAGTTGTAGGATGCACGTGGGGGATTCGTGTAGTCCGCCACAACTCGGTCGTCTTCAGCTAAAACTAGCTGGTAAATTACTCTCCTGCCCCTGCTCCAAGATCCTTGTTGTGTCATTGGGATCCCACATTTACCTGTTTATATGTTTATTTTTTTTTTTCTCTCTATGGAGGCCTTATTCCACTCAAAAAGCAAAAAAATCGAGTTTAGCCTGCAAGCAGAGTACTCTTAATGCCTACGTTAAAACAACACAAATCCGAGGAGATGTTTTTCTTAGCATCTCTAGTATAGTAATTCTGTAGAGCACAACACAGTGACCTGAAGCTACGCAGTTTTTTCTTAAAGGTGAGAGATACAGCAGCATAAAATGCCTGTAATATGCACAGGTTTCACGTAAGTGTTGTTATCTGTGTGCTTTTGTTGAATGCACAAATTTGATTTGCTCTTAAATAAACATATTTTGGAAGTGCGTACCATTCCCTAAAGAGTAAACGCTGAATGGTTGTTATCCAATGAGAACTGCATATAAATTGCTGTTTTCAAAAACAAGTCAATTGCAAAGCTGACAAATCAATATCTTGAACTTCAGAGAATTAAATTTTGAAGTAAAAAAATATATTCTTAAAATGCTGTTTTCACAAAGGAATTATTGTTTCCACTTGTGTGTTTTTGGTTTTGGTTTTTTGTTTTTTTTTTTATAATAATAAAATCTGATGTAGTGCTGTGGTATGACTGCCTGGCTTTGTGGGTCAGAGAACAGAGTGACTCAGTTCGTCTTTTACGACTTTGTTCTTGAAACTTGAAGGGCACCTAGGTGAATGTGTATGTTTAATACTAAGTTTTGGAGGAGAGACAAGAGAGGCAAACAGTGAATTTCTGTGTGCACATCTTAATGTGCTTGTTACTTGTTTTGATTTAGGTGGGTAAAGGATGAAGAAAAGGCAAAAATTCTAATTTTATCTCAAGTATGAATTTCATGGCCATATCCTAAGCCATGAACTTCTGCCATTTCTAATAGCTTGTTGCTTCTGATGAAGGAAGGAGTTTTTCTTCCTCCTTTCTTCCCTTTCCTGTTGATGGCTGTGCTCCCTGAGTCTCCACCCATGCACAAGCTCTGGCACTTAAACACTTCTGTAAGTTGATTTAACTCATCACAGGGGTAGGAAACTATTACTTGTTGAATTTACTTTCTACTGTTCTAGTAAATAAAACTGGATTTTATTGGTTCAGAGGACCTTGGTGAAAAGATGGGTCTAGGACAGGGTAAGCACAAAGAATGATTTCTCAGAATAAGACGAGAAAATGGGAATATTCTCCTTCAGTGGCACTGATAAAATATTATTTTATTATTGAATATTCTTATACAAGCATATTTGTGAACTCTTAGTTACTGCTGGTAAATCAGACTGTGACTCTTGTGCTTTTTGTAGTGGTACAAGTCCAGAAAGAAAAATAGTCACACGCTTGGTCTGGTGCTTGCTAATATCAGCTTTCTGTAATTGGAGCTTCTGATTCTTACTCCACTGTTATACTCCTACTTATTCCAGGATGGTTCTTTCTGTTCATCATGCCACAGAGTTGCTAGAATGCCTGTGGATGACGTCAAATATTTCCAGTGTGCTCTTGTGGAAAATTTATTAGTATAAGTGTTAGAGGCCTAGGAAAGTTGATGTAGCAGGTCTAAGATGTCTTGGAAACTTGTGTTGCACTTGCAGTGAAATACTCTAGGGTTCTTCTCACTCCTTTGTTCTGGGCTGCAGATGCAGAGCATGAAAATGGTCCTGTCCCAGAAGCAAGACGTGACTTATCACTTAGTTTTACAATGCCTGTAGAGGCACTGCGAGGAGGTGTACTCTGAGATCTGTGGCCATGCTTTCTTGCATGCTTCTAGGTAGCACGTGTGCTGATGACTCCAGTTTAATCAACCAACTGTGGCATTTGGAACCAGGTGCTTACCTGGGTGCAGTTAGCTGAATGAGTGTGTCAGGAAGTAAATTGCATTATGACTCTACTTCTAAATAGCACCCTCTAGAGTATTTTATCGTAGGCTTAGAGGTCGTCTTGTGCTCAAAGGAAGAGAATGGTATTTTCTTTTCAAAAGACAACTTCTGAATTTATCAGAGTTACTTATTATGGTTTCAAAAACAACTGTTTGAAGAAGCTAAGCTAAAATTAAAATATGTTCAGTTGCTAATGTAACTGCACTGGCAATTATAATAGTTCTGTGAAGATACTGCTAGTGCACAGGGTTCAGATACAATTAATACAAACGTGTCTACATGACAGGTAAAGTATGTATGTAGTTGTTCTTCCACTGTAAAATCTGAATTGCTCTTGATTTACCTCTTGGAGGTTTCTGGTAAAATGGTACTGCTGATAAAACAAATACATTGGTGAGACTTCTGCACTTAAATTTATATCTTCAGTGTATTAAAGAACAAAGTCTGTGTTCTTGCTATCACATAAATCATAGTTCAGACAGTAAAATAGAGCAAAGATTGATTTGAGATTCAGAATAATTGCCAGAAAAACTTTGTTTTTTGTATGATTTGATTGATATAATTTCCTCTTAATAAGCAGCTAGCCTTGACATCAGCAAACATGACAATTAAGGTTGCATTGTGTTTTATAAATTCCACAGATAATGGACAGTTAAAGGAAAATGTTTCTTGTTCTGCATAAGGACTTCCTACCATTATAGAGTGCAGCCAAGTTAGGGAATTAAATACCAAAGTTTCATTTGTTAGTGGGAGTGATGGAAACAGCAAATTAATTCAAGCAAGTTATTTTAGATAATATTTTTTTCAAAGCAAATACAGTACCAAAAGATACAATGCATCTCTTATATTGACAGCACCCCTCCACCAAATCTGCCAGTGTTTGCTATGCAGCAAAAAATGTAATATCTGCACTGATTCTCTTTCACTCATTTCATCAGCAAGTTTTTCGTCACTTCCTTTTCTTACTGTTGGAGGTAGTTGCTTTATTCGGAGAATGTAATTCACAGAAGTGAGTAAGATTTCTAAGCTTTCACATTTTTATGCCATATTCCCCATGCTAAAGAATCCCATTGTCATGCTTTTTTAGTTCTGTCCTACACGTTGCTACTTTGTAGCAGAATTGCACTTCTTACCAGATCTTCTCATCTGGATTCAGTGTGATCTGCCTGCTGTGGGATTCTACTCCTGAACTGCTAATGCATAGAAATTGCAGTGTGTGGAGTCTTCATACTCCCTCTTCCCCCAACAACAGTGTGTAAGATAATGCCACTGCTAATCACTTGATAATGTGGCAACTGTAGTGCAACATCTAGAGAAGTTTTCAGTGTGCAGATCCTTGGGGTTAAGCAGTTGCCTTTAATCGGCTGATAATTGATTGATCATGATTACCATCAATCACCTGCTGCCTGATACCCTCACTGGTCTATAAGTGGCTACTTTAAAAGAAAGGGAATTTTTAGTATCTTCTATTCGCTATGCCCACTGTTCTTCTAAATATTCTTATTTGCAAAGTATTTTAGTGTAGAACCTGTGCCAGCCATGCAGAATTAGGAATACTGGAATCAATAGATATAGCTGTTGGTGCTTATTTTTTAGCTTTTCAGGCGTTTCAGTTAAGTGATGCCTAGCTAGAGCTTTCTTTAAGTGCTGGGTGCACTGCTGGACCTTGTAGTGGTTGGCAGCATGCCAGTCGTGTGCTCTGGTGAGGAAAGAGTCACTAAAATTATGTCTTTGGCCTACTGTCAGTGAGTCCTATGCTTACAGACCTACTTTAAAGCAGCACTGGCAGGTGATCTCTTATTACTGTAAACAATCACACAATGTCTACATTATTTTAAATAGGAGAACAGTTTAAATGTGATTTTCCAGCTCATAAAGTTTGTATTCTTAACAAAGAAGGCCTTAAAAGCACTGAAGAGCAAATTATACTTTGATCTACTGGTCTCTTAATGCTCTTCCCATCTTATTGTTACCTTTTATTACAGAAGCTTAATTTATGTGTTTGTTGACTGAGATGCAATACTCTGTAGCTGCTCATTACGATTTCAAATGCATTTTTTTTTTATTTCTACTGTACTACTTCATGCATTTGGGAGGTGTTTCCTGTAAGTGTTCCCAAAGTAAATTTTTGTTTTTCATGTTCTTTCTTGAATATTGTGACTGCAGCAGACATTGGTGGGGTTTTGTGCATTGAAGCAATGCAGTGCTGGACATACCTGTGCTTTGAATGTTTTTCTTGTTCCTTACCTGCCTGCTCACTTGATTTCTTTTATCTCTTAGGGATAGATTGGTCTTTATTCTGGACTTGAATAGTGACTTCTGTTTCCTACCTAGCATATATAGGCCTTGCAGCAGGTGTAGAGACATGGATGGAGTTTCTTAAGATTAATAGATTTAAGTAAAGTTAATGTTTTATTTGTTAGGAGAAAACAGATGAATGTGTCAAACACAGTGTTCTTATTTTGTTATATTCTGCCTCAAACCACATTCTTGATGCAGCAACGCTTGTACTACACATTCAGAAGTTTCTGAAGTCTAGCCAAAGTTTGAGAAACCTTTATAAAGTGTGCAACATGATGGTTTCTTGTACTAGGTTTAGATCTCGCAAACATGAATGCATTTGTAAACTAAGAAAATGGCTAGCTGCTGGCTGATGTTTATACTTAAATTCAGTAGCAAGTTATACACTAGGGTTTGTTAGCTGTTTATTCACTGGGGATGGAGAGGGGAGAGAGAGAGAAACTAATAAAAAACTATATGATAATATGAATTCATATCAAAACCTTGTGTTTTTTGTAAACTGTTTATACATTATTTAAAGGGGGATGGTTTGCGGTCTTAAGTTCAAAATACATTTTTGACAGGATGTCATGAAATGAGAAGTGAGTAGCATAATAATTACAAAGCTGTTCCTGCTTGGGACACATCATGTGGTTCAGATAAGTCTCCTCACTAGACTGATGAACTTTTTAAAGGTGTGCTCAGCAGTGCCAGAATCTGACTGTGGCAAGAAGCAGCCTTTCATATGTTTCTCGTAAATAATAGTAGTATCCAGCTGTCTTGGTGTATTTTTGACTTTTCATCTAAGAGTTAAATGAAAATGTTTACAATCATATGATGCCAAAGTAACATCGACTTGCTTCTTGCTCAGCTTGGCAGTCACTTGGATAGCTAGCTCAGAAACAACAGTGGTTGCCCTGAGCTAAAAATGAATGCTGGAATGTGGTAGCAATAAAAGTAAACTGTAGAAAAAATTATGCACACACACATCTGATGGAGAGAGTTGAAAGGAGTATATGGCTTCTTCCTTAACGTTGCATGAGATAACATCTCTTTAAAGTAGACAACTAATTTTTATTCTAGAGGAAATAACTTGAAAGACTTCTTTGCTCTTCCCTGAGGCATCATATTTTTGAGATAGACAACTTGGCATGATCATGTCATAAGAAAAGGCAGTGATTGTCATCATAGACTTTTTGGGTAGATGGTTCTCTTAAATGCATGTCAGTATTTCAAAGCTACTCTGAATACTCTTGTATTTAGTACCAGTTTAGAGAGCCATCTCACAATATGCTGTTAATTGCAATTTCAATATGCTTTCCTCGAATCTTTTTCTTCCTAAGCACCTCCACTGCTGAATAAAGTTGTAGTAATGCAGACCAGTCTTAGCAGCTATGGGAGGACTGCTGTAGGCAAGGGGATTTGAACTGTCTTGATGTGTTCAGAAGGGCTTTAACTATTCTGGTATTTATGCTAACATCTAGTCTGCCCTTGGCTAATGAATATGTGCTCTAGAAATAAAATACCTATTTTCAACATATGTAGATCTAAAATGGAGAAAGATATGCTGTTGTTTCTATGTCTTAGTTTCACTATGTTTGTGTTCCTGCAATGATTTCTTACTAGCGTCTTCTATTTACGTATGTGCTTGTGTAATACTTGATTGGTCCATTCATGTTTCTATTAGGTTGTTGGCACTTCTTTGCAAAAAAAAAAAAAAAGGAAGGGAAAACCCCAAAATTTTAAACTAGAATGAATTTGAAACTGAAAGGGACTGTCTCTCGGTGAATGATGGATATACTAAGTATGCGTATTTTTCCTGAAAGAGTCCCACGTGCCAGGAAGATGGAAGAACTGCAAATTCCTATCCCTTAAACTGGAAAGACAAGTGGTGACGTCCTTTGGATGCATTTCAGGCAAACCAGTGAGATTGTCTGCAAACTGAGGAGCAAGGAATTTCTCTGATCCTCACCAGAGGAAAAGTGTTCTGGTTCAGAATGTCTCTGTAAGCATTTGAGTAGGGCTTTGTATAATTTTCAGTCTTTTTGGAAAATTATATTCCATATTTTCTGAGTTGTTGGCTTTACTCAGCTTCACATGAACTCCTAAGTTAACAGGCATTCCATGTAAAATATACCAGAGCTTGTAACACCCAGTTCCATTAGCTGAGTTTTGGTCATGGCTGGCTACATGCTGTAAACTTGAAGTCTTAGCTGATAAACTTTCTTATGCTATTTTAATTCAGTAAGAAAATAATCTTTTGGTTTAAAAAGAGCATCTCTCTTTACTCCTGGGAGTTGAGGTTGCAGAAATGTTGATTAAGTAGTTATCAGTTCAGCTTTCTGAAGACCAGCATAGGTCATTAGTGTTTTGCCAAATTAACTGTATTAAATTATCAAGACTCTTACATAACTTCAATAGAAAGAGAAAGGTTAGTTCTTATTTGTCTGGTGAGTCAGCTTAATACATGAATGTTCCTTGGGAGCTTTTCACTCGTACAGTAAAAGAAGAAAAATTGCTGTTAAATATTATTATCAATGCTTCTTCTCCATGCTGTGTATGTGATTAGAAAGCTATTGTGCATGGACAGAATGTAGCAATCTAAAGAGATTGGGGAAGGTTCAAAGTGAGAAGACTTATCCTTAAAGTTGCTCATGCATCCTTAGGAGTTCACCAGTCTGGGTCCAAAGTATGACTGTAATATTTATACTTCTAAAAATTTTTCCAGTCTTCAGAGCTGTAAGGAAAAAAATTGTAAAATTGCAGTCAGGTGCTTGCATTAATATTGTTGCTAGTTCTATTCTATTCTTTACCCAAAATGCTGGCCATTATGGTATTTAAAAGCTATAGAAAGCAAAAGAGAGTAAGTAATTTTGCATAGCCAGGGGAGATGCTGAAATGATTAAACTTAATATTACCATAGATGTCCTATTAGAAACACTGTTCAATAAGTATGTTTAAAATGTGTCCTGTTTGATTCTGTTCATTAGTCTTCAGTGTTTTTTTCGGTGATGCTGTCTGGACATGGGCACAGTGTTGTCACTGTTGTGTTTGTGTCAGGTGCACAAATGTAGTGTTGTGTTAAGTGTTGCTTTCCAGTGCTTTGATGGTGGCTTCTGGCTGGCAGGAGTCACTTGTTTGATATACCGATATTTTAAGCTTGTTTCTAGTAAAATGTCAGCTAGCAGATATGACTTTTTCCCCTTTCAAATTAGTATTTTCAGATGCTCAATACTCTTGTAAAAAGCATGTTTGCAAAGAATGTTTATCAAACAGCTCCCAGATGAGCAATGCTTGCAGCTGCCTCTGCTATCTTATGACCCCTCTATGTGCATGTCACTGATTCTGTTCATGTTTGCTGGGATAGGTATGTTTTAGAATGGTATCTTGTTTTGTGTGTGGTACTGACCAACCTATCTGAATTAAATATGCAGATTCTTGGGTGTGGTGCTTACACTGAGAAGGATTTTTGGGCTACTTAATCTTTAACAATCTGAAGGAAAACAAACCTTGGTGTTTTTGCTTACTTTAAGAAAATATCTCTGAGCAGCTTCCCAGTGTAAAATATTTCAAAAATAGTGTTTTGTAAGGAATGTTTTATGAAATTATGTTTATGGAAAGCAGGTAGGCACCAGATTTTGTTACAAGGATCAACCTTAACAGCAGTAGTATGATAATTTGTGTATTAGTTTGCACATTTCTGTTTCCTGTAAATTTAGCTCTTCTAGCGTTGAATAACTTGGATATTTCAAGATTACCAGCTAGTGGTCAGGGATCCTGTGCTTTTTCAATTAAGTGATTTAAGCATACTGCACTAGTAAAACTGGAATAATGCCTTTTAAGAGTTTATTTGTTCAGTTGTCCTACACAGGCTTTGTTTAAATATTACAGATTAAGTAGTGATCATGTACCTGATCTTACTTTCCCTATTCCACTTGAAATACTTTAAAATAATACTATAATTTAATTGTGTCAAGATTATGCAAGGAGAAAAAAAGCTACAATCTCTTAATAGGATTTTAAACTGTTCATCAGAGCATCAAACTAAATCCTTAGACTAACTCCTTGTACCGAAATCACAGAATTGTAGAATGATTTGAGTTGTAAGGCACTTTGAAGATCATTTAGTTCCAGCCCCCTTCTGCTATGGACAGGAACACCTTTCACTAGACTGAGTTGCTCAGACCCTGGCTTTGGACACTTTTAGGACACCACTTCTCTGGACAACCTGTTGCAGTGTCTCATTACCCTCACAGTAAAGAATTTCTTCCTAGTATCTAATCTCATCCTACCCTCTTTCAGTTTAAAGCCATTCCCCCTTGTCCTGTCATTACACACTCTTGTAAAAAGTCCCTCTCCAGGTCTCTTGTAGGTCCCTTGGGTACTGAAGGTCGCACCAGAGCCCTCTCTTCTCCAGGCTGAACAATTCCAAGTCTTTCAACCTGTTTTCACAGAAGAGGTGCTCCACCCCTCATCTTCTTTGGGGCACTCTGGACTTGCTTTAGCAGCTCATGTCATGTTGGGACACAAACAGCAATGGTTCATGCTTGTTACGCATGATGATTTGCATGCTGTGTCTCCTGATAAATGGAAGGAAATGTTTTCATTCCAATCCAACTGGCACCCTTTTGAGCTGGATTTTACATTGTAATTTGATAAAGCTGTGGGCTGCTGAAAGTACTGATTCTTTCTTTGGTTACTGAAAATCTTTCAGGAGTGGAGAGAGAACTGTTCAAAGTACTATGTTGAAAGATACAAGGAGAAAAAGTAATGGAAAGAAGGAAGACAAACAAACTGAATGCTTTTAACTTATTTTAGTGCTAAGAAGGTTGCTGACTTCTGAAAATCCAATTTTGGAAACCTTAAAGTATGCTTAGACTGCAATGGTATGTCTTGATAGAGATGTACAAATAAATGGCACTGTATTTAAGTGAAGTATTCTTAGGACTTCATGTGTAGTGTCTGAGTTAGCCCCTTGACTGGAGCAGGGTGTTACTGGTTGTTGCTGGTTCTTACTGCTCTTTGTTTTGGCTTGCCAGATGAAGAATTTGGTTTGTGTTCTGTTTTTTGTTCTCATTTTTCTGTGAAAGAGTCTTCCTCTGCTTTTGTTCTGCAGAATGGGAAGAAAGCATCCCAGTGAAGTTCTTTGTTCAGAGTACCGCTGGGGTCTTATATCTCTCATGTATAAGAAGTCACCTTTCACCCCCATCAGTCCTTTTGTGCAGTCGGTCTGTTTCTAGCTGAATCCAGAGTTGCCTTGCCCTCAGGGCTGAGTATCTTGGTCATGGCACACTCGTTGGCTCAACCAAAGAAAATCTTGTTGTGCAGGGAAAAAGGCAAATGAAGCCACTGCTACACGTGTGTAGTGTATTCCAGAATGAGCAAGAGCATCCTTTGGTCTTGCTGAACGTTTGTCCCCTGCCTGTGTTGGCACACAGGTATTTCAGTTTTCACATATATGGGAGAGAAGTCCTGTTGTAGAAGTTTACTGAGATGTGGTGAACTGATTTTTTTATTTAGGTAGCTAGGGAGTATTGCCAGCCTCAGTGACTGTATATCGTGACTGAAATGACTTGTATATCTTAATTTCCCTCTGGCAAAAGCTTTATGTAAGGTACTGAATATCATTTGAGCATGAACTTTGTTTAACTAATAGTGAAAATAATTTCCACAGTTAGTTCTCCGTTATTAATGTTTAAACATGTGAATCAAAGGAGTGTTAGTTTGAATGACCTAGCTGGTCCCATTTGGTTTAGTTGGAGAAGGGAGGAGGAGTGAGAAATCCAGATGGAAAGCACAGAAACCAGGAGTGACTTCATGAGTTTGAAGCTTAAGTTATGCTCACAGGCAATAGTTGCCTGCATTAACATCAGTATCTGGAGAAGACAAAACACAACCCAAAACAAATTCAACCCCCATAACGTAAAAACAACCCTCCCCTTCATCTCACCACCACTAGAATGCTGAGTTCAGATTTCTGTAATTAGAATTGTTTACCAAACCCTTGTTGAGCAATGTCTGAGCACACAACATGTGTACACTTCACTGCAAGTTCACTCTAAAGTGTACAGTGTAAACCATTATTTTAATATATTACAACTCATGCTCTGTAACCACATGCTTGCTCTTCTGCAGTTAGAGCTTACCCATAAATCAGCAGAAGAATTTTGAAAATTGAGTTCATGACATGCTGTTACTTTAATGCTCTCTTAAAATAGGGTTTGAGATTAAAAATACTTTTCAAAATGACTCATTTTGACAGAATGACATCAAGAGCAGTGTGGGGACTGGCTTAATATTCTACCAGCTTCCATCAATAGCACTTTTGGGATTGAATCTTTTCATATTGTAGGCATCATAATATTATAATCAATAATCTCTGAGATTCAAATTTAAATCTAATCTGAAAATATGCTTTTGGAAACCTTGAGGTATTCATATGGCTTAAGATGGTGATTCGTCACACGTTTTCTACTTAAGTTTCTAGCAAAATCCCTTAAAGTAGAGCTGCTCACAGTAAACATGCAAAATTAAATGCCACTAGTCTGCTTTTAGTTGAAGCATGAGCTCTCTTGCATGAACAGTTCAAGGTTTGAAAGGTAAAATGCCATTTTAATTCTGTCAGCCCTGGGGTATCTTTCAGCGAGCATGGAACCAACACCCTTGGCATCACTCAGCAGTGCAAAGATGAAATCTTGACACCGCCAGAAGTCAGCAGCTCTGCTCTCATGACTAGCAGAGTCAGAGGCTGCATGCTGTACACCTTGTTCAAGCACATGTGACTGCTGAACTTTAAGTTTCCATTTCTGAATGGCAGCAGTAACTTGGCAAACTTTAGGACACTAAGAATTTATTGTTGATCATGATCTAATATCTAGAGTGGCCAGTTTTTCTCTTTTTTTGACATTCATGACACTAGAGAACCTTTTTCTCCCTTTTTTTTCTTTTTTTTTTTTTTTTTAATAAATTGAGAAGCAAAACATGAAATTATTTTGTCCATCTGGTTGAGAATTTCAAATGAATAGTCATTCGCTAATGTTAGTGTTATGTATGGGTTAGTCCAGTTTATTTATGCTGCCATGGGAGACTTTGGGCTTGTCTTCTCATTTGTAAATTACTAATACCTCAGTACTTCAGTGTTATACTTAGACCTATCTATTGAATTTTCATTTAAAGCACTTCAGTGCTATGTTATCTGGACTGATATTAGCAGTGAATCTAATAGAAATGAGTAATTTGAAGGAAACTGATGTGGAAGAAGGTAACTACCACATTCAGCACAAATACTTGACTATAAATGATACTTTAGTGCATAATTGTTCTTCTTTGCCAAGCAAGGTTTGCTTAGCTTCTCAAACATTGAGTAGAAAACTGATGTCTTTTATTACGAAAAATACCTAGTGCATTTTATATATTACTTAATATTCTTAAAATTAATTTTGGAGTAACTTACAGTGGCTCAGAAGTATCAGCATTGCATTTCAAAAATAACTATAAATGATGTATCTGCTAATGTATCTGGTTAACATCTTTTTTACTCAAACACACAGTTGTGGAGTGATAGACTGCAAAATAACCTTTCTTAAAGCTGTTGGGTAGAAAATATGTGAACAGGAAGTTTATTCCTGAGTATTTATTACTTTCTTAAAAGAGTAAATTTGAAAAGTCTGCTTTATGTCTTCATTCAATATGTTTCATTTGTTGTGAATTGAAAATTTTTCATGGTCTGGTTGAGTCAGATCACTTGCAGTGAAAATATGCATCCAAAAATCTTTACAGCTACTTCAAGGTATTGTTTACTGCATGGAAAAATTCTGCAGTTTGTTACTAAGAAAACTTAAACTTTTATTAAACTCAGACATTTCCTTCCTTGGTTGAAGGTTTTAAGTTTTTCTCTGTTTTCAGAGGAGGTGAAATGGTTGCAGGTCCTCAAATAAATAATGCTTTTTTACAAAAATTACAGAGTTTTCATTGCTGACCTCAGTGAGATTAGGCTTGTACCTGTGGCGTGTGTGTTTATGTACTGGCACAAATGTTTGATACCTACAGCTGCTCTCTATTTGTATTGTCACATACAGCTTTATGTATTGGATTCATGCTTTGTAAATGTTGTAGAAGTAGTGAGTAGCTGTTGAGTCCATTGCTTAGAAAAGTCTATCTGTGATAAAATATTCTGAAATACTTCATATTTATAATTCCATAGATTAATAATTCTTAGGGTTTTTTTTCATATAACGCCTTTCTTCATTTTGCCTTGTGCTGAAAGGTGGCTCAGTTTAGAAGTCTTAATCTTTAAGGTTTTCTTTCTGTGAAGCAGTTTGTTTCACTTCTGGTGTGAGGTGCCTGTAAAGGATGTTCCTGTGGTTATGACAAGCAGAACCATTTTGTATGTAACCTTGTCTTGCTCAAATGACTGGGTCACAAGAGAGTATAAGCTTATTTTCAAAAGTGCAGCAAACAAGAACTAGGGATATTTGGTAACTGTTTTGTAATCTTTTTAGTTTCATAAGCCTTTCTTGACCGTCTTTAAGACTTGTTCACAAGCTTCTTTTAGTATTTTAGATGGATTTCACAGTTTAATGAATCTCTTAATGCTCTCTTTGTCGTAATGAAAAGAGCTAGAAATGTTTGAAGTGTTAGTTTGATGTAAATGGTTTCTGGTAACTTATGAAGCCGCAGTTGTTTTAGTTGTTTTTAGATTTCCCTCCTTAAACAGCATGTTTAACATAATATGTATTTAACATAAATGACTTGTGCTGTTACATAACTTCTCTTATCAGGAAGGAGGTATGAAATGAACCAGGTAGTTTTGCTGGTTACTATTCATAGAAAAACGCTCAAAAGTCTGAACCCAAAATTCAGAACAACAAGCCTGCATGTTGTCAGATGACCAGACTGACCTATCCCAATAACTGTGTGGTTTTATACTCCCAGTTTACCTGGGGATTTGCTTTTTTTTTAAACTTTGCTAAGGTTGCAATTCCACTCTTAAGTATTGACTTTCCATAAGTGTAACAGAAAACTAATAAAATTGATGATGGCTTTTAGAAATGTTTGCATGCTCTAGAATATTTATATCTGATAATTTTAGAAACATTTTAATCTCATTCCACAATTTTGTACCTTTGATGAACAAAAACACTGTCCAAAGTCTATATGGCAGATAATACTGATGTTGAAATTGTCCAGTTTGACAGAACAAGTTTGGCTGATTTCCTGGGAAATCTCTGAATGCTCTTTTGTCAGTAACAGAAATGAAAACTGTGCAGCCAATTTATTCGATCTCTATAGTGTGTGTTCATTTGTCTTTAGTGTCAAAAACTGTTAACACTTTTTTTTCTCCTTCACCCCCACTCAGGGAGGCAATAATGCAGGGCATACAGTTGTTGTGGATGCTGTGGAGTACGACTTTCATCTTCTGCCAAGTGGGATCATCAATCCAAAAGTCACTGCATTCATTGGTAAGTGGAACATCTCTGAAAAACAGACAGTACTGTAGTTACAGACTTCTGACCCATTAAAATAACAAGATGTATCTGAGGACATACAGGATCAGGACTCTTTTTCTTCAATTTTTCACAGGCCTAGTTTGTTTATTGTCTTTGTAATACTGCCCTTACTCATTTGTAAAGTTTGTATTACAGAAATTTCTTTTGTCTTGGATAATTCACCTTTTTTCTTATCTATCCTACCAAAGTAAACAGCTAGCTGCCCAGTGTATCTTCATTCTCTCATTCCCTTTTATTTTCTCTACCATTTCTTTGTTTTATTCTCAGGATACCCCTCTCTCCTTTAATCTTCATCCCTGTTAAGTACTTACCAGTACTTTTTGAACCATAGATCTTCCCTTCTTTTTCAATTGGATTGTGAAATGAATGCTTAACTCCAGAAGACTTCCACACTCTAGAGTTCTTACCAAGAAGTTCTCTCAGGAAAGTACATTGAAAGGTTTAGGGCAGTGGCAGTACTAAGTGATGTCAGGACCTATGATCTGTTTGCTTTGTGAAAAGGGATTTAGGCTATCTTGTCTGTTGTCCCTAAAACACTACTTACCTCCTTACCGCTCTCCCTTCTTGGAATCCTGTTTCGAATTCTACATGGTTGGGGTTTTTTCTTTGGATTGATTAGATAGCCAACCTACTTAATAGTGTCGTGTAGCCCATAGAATTTCCTTCTAAAAATGAAGGTAAACATAAAACATATGTGCACACCATTATAACTGTGTTTATGCTTGAGTGCTGTTTCACCAAACAGGTTGAATCTCTGGATCACTAAAGACTATGACTTAGCAACATTTCCATATTGTTCCTTTGATACCTAGAGCTCCTGTCCCTTACACAGTATACTTCTCTGAGTCAGGATTCTTTTGCCATGCTCTTCCTGTCACTTCTTCCTGCATCTCATTGCTTTGAGCCTGCAGTCTTGCCTTTCAGCTTGGTATATGTGCCAAGAGCAAGTGGTCATTGACAGTTTGCTAAAGAGCAGCTGAAGAGCCTCTGTCGCAAGTTACTTGATTCATAAACAGTCCAGCTGGTGGTGACTGTATACTCTGTCAGCAGTAAATCTGCACTTGATGGGATTTGGTGGTTAATTGCCTCTTTTCAGCTGTTACATTTTGACTTGATAATGGGATAGTTATGGATCAACTTGTCTTCCCTAATACTTCTACAGAAATGGAGCCAGTGGACATGGAAATAGATTCCTGTTGATAATGGGAAGTTTGAGATGTTAACTGTTCCTAGTTTTGGGGGCTGAGGCAGATGATACTACTTCTCTTTTGATGTTACTGTACTATGTTTCTTAAGATTATTGCTTGAAAACAATAAAAAGGAATGCCTGTTTTCCTTGTGTTCTTTGGGGGACTTAGTTGAATAGGAAAACCCCCATCCTTTAACAATACAGTAGTTAGGAGAGAAATTCTTACAAACCTTCTTGCCTATATCTTCTGTCTTTTGGTGTTATCTGTTCTGAAGTTTTTTCTATATTCTTTTAGGTATGCCTTGTGTATAAAATCTCTTTCAGGGAAAAAAAAAAAAGGCTTAGGATTCCACTGAAAGAACATATATGTTCCAAAAAAGAGAGTAAGGGCAAAATGATTGAAATATTATAATAGAGCATTCCTGTTGTTCAGGACTGTATCATGAATGTAATAGAGAAGTCTTAAAATACTTTGTGTTTTGATGTTTAGAATGCTTTTATTGGTGTGAAATTAGGTGATATGCAAATAGTTTTGGATAGGAGATCCCTTCTTCAGCTAGATGTTCTACAGGTAGCTTTGAATCTATTGAGTTTGGTATGGCTTTAAGATGGTTCAGTTTTGCTGTGGGAATGCTCCTTCCTAGGCACTCAGTGATGCTGGTTCATTGTATGTAGTCTTTTTCTGAGCAATGTGACAGCTGTAGGAAGGCAATCTTGCTTTTGACAGGGCTTTTTCCTCTGTTGTTTTTGCTAGTCCCTTGACAGTCCCACCTCTATGTACAGAATATTCCGTGTCTGTTTACAGCAAAAAAAGTGCCTGCAAGGATGCTAGTGTTTATAATGGTGATAGAAATGTGCCAAGCTTTTAGAAAACAATAGGATTATTAAAATGAAGTACAAAGATGGAAGTTAATTTTAGCTATGAGAAAGAGGAAGTTGGAGATTCTGTTACTGTTTGTACTGGTCTAAATTGAAAGGTTGTTATATTTACTAGGAAGATTCAATGCATGTAGGTAGAAATGCATACTTTAGGAGCATATCTGGCTTAGACAAATTCCTAAGAATCAAAATTGCATTAAGTTACAAGACTTAAATAAAATACCCTGCACACAAAATATGAAGTGTCTTTGAACTCTTTGAAATATTTTTTCCCATGCTCAACATAATTAATTAAATTTTATATAATATTTTTTTCAGGAAATGGTGTTGTAATTCATTTGCCAGGTCTCTTTGAAGAAGCTGAAAAAAACTTAAAAAAAGGAAAAGGTGAGAATTTGAAGATAATACTTTTAAAATAGTTTGTGTGACACTCCTCAGATGATTTAGATAGAGTATGCCTTTGTAGAGGTTACATACAATGTATTTTTCCACAACTCCATTTAGCTGCTGCTTTCTGACAGGAGTCTTGCCATAACTGCCAGAGCCCTTATGGGAACACAGATAAAAGGAATCTCTGTACAGTTTCAGAATATAATCTAAATCAGAATTGTCTGCAGACATTTTTCTTTGCTTAAAAAAGTGAATTTCAGAAGTGAAATAGCTTTTTTAAAGTACATTAACCTGTTGAAAGTAATTTTACCTCTTAGAATATTGGTGTGCACTTTGATGACCACATTAATGTAAACATAGTGCTATGGTAATCACTTCTTGATTCAGAGCTGTTTTTGGGTACTTCATGTTATGTCTATAGCCATGCTTGGCAGCAGTCTGCTATAAGTGGGCAAAATCAATGGTCTAGATTATTCAGAACCAAAAGAGCTACTAATTGTTTGTGAAAATTGAGGAGCTAGTAGCTTGAATTCTTCTTGAGAATAAGCCTGATTTTCTCAGCTTTATAGGTTGATGCCAAGTTTTAATTTACTGAAATTACTTCTATTTTTTTTGCTCTGCAATGTGATTGCTCAGTCTTAAAATAGATTGACTGAAGACTAAGCATGAAAAGTATTTATACTTTATACATCAGAAGACAAAAATGCTATACAAAACATAATTTAAACGATTTCATTTTGCCTTTAAAGGACTGGAAGGCTGGGAAAAGAGACTAATAATTTCTGACAGGGCTCATATTGGTAAGTTCCTGTTTGTGGTTTGTTTTGGATAATTTTTGCTTTTTATAGATTTTCTGTGGCTGTAAAAGTGTGATAATTGTTAACCATCTCTTAATATAGGTACTTTTCTTTGAACTAAGTCACCCTGAGTTGCTTTGGTGTTTGAAGGTCTGAGAAAAAAAATTTCACTCGGAACCCTCCCAAGTTTATATTCTAGTGATTTTTTTAATCCTATTCCTTAATCATCACCTAGGCAGGAAAGCAGGTTCACTTTCTAAGTCAAATTAGAAGCACGGAGCAGTCAGAAAGCATTCACAAGTGAATTGACTAAGGATTCATTTCCCCTTTTGGTGTAAAAGTGGTGTTGCTCACAGTAACGTTTCTGCTGGGAAATCAGGTGACTGGGTGTGACTTGAAACTAATGGTCTCCCTACCAAGGAAATGCTTCCTAAAGGAGATTTTGTGGGAAGGACTCCATAGGGATGAAGAGAATGGCTGTGCTCCTCTCAAGGAGCTCATCAGTGAAGCACTGAATACAGCCTGTGCTTGAGACAGCACTGCAGTTCAAAGCCTGAAGAAAAATAGTGTTGAGTCCAATCCACCAACACAGAGCTTTAGAAACTATTCCTGTACCACTCCTACTACATCTTTTTTACGTAAATTCATTCTTTAGATCAGCTCTTTAGATATTATAGCATTATTGCTGCCTCTGATAGTCATTTTCTGAAGATGCAAACTGTTTAGGACATTATAAGATTAAAGCTTGTAACATGGGGGAAAAATGGTTTTGATTTTGCTTTCTTTCGTTTTGTTTTGTTTTTTACACCAATCTGGAATAGCTTAGTGAATGAACTTATTGACAGTATTATGTAAATATGTTTTTTCTTTGGAGTAACTAATGAGTTTGAAATAGTTGAGTAATTGTTTCTATGTTACTAGTATCTTTTCTGATTAGTAGAATCACTGTAGGTGAATTATTTGGAAATTGCTTGATTACTAGAAAAACTGTTCTGTGGTGATTATATTGCAATGGCAGTACTGTGAATTTTTCATAATTAAACAGATTGTGATTAAAAAGGACCAGTTGCTGACTGTCACTCATAATCGTTCAACCTCTTCACAAAAATGAGCTTTCATAATGCCTCTATTTAGAAAGTTTTGATGACAATTTGAAAATCTGTTACCATGATAAAAATGTCTTCTCTAGAATGGGTATTGATCTGTGAATGATTAGTATGTAACTAAAGGTCAGCCAAAGGTAGGTTCACACTGCTGGGCATAATGTAGTTCTTTAAAAAGCAGGAATGCTTGGAAATAAACACAAAGTCAAATCGGTAAGGCAAACAGGAAAACCACTCTTGTTCTGGAGATACTAGCATACTTACTAAGTCAGTCTTTCCTGTGCGATGTGTAGGTGGTTTTTAACTTTCAGGAAGTAATACTTAAGAAAACCAGTTAAATGAATTCTGTTCGCCTATAAGTTGTGCAATCTTTGTATTTGACATGAGTCCTGTAAGATTTTGGGGGATGGGGTGGGGGAGGGTTTGTGTGTGTTTTGAATTTTGTTGTTGTTCTGTTTTGGTTTTTGGGTTTTTTTGGTTTTTTTATTATTATTATGGTAGACTAAGTATTGATACAAGGGATACTTCGCATAATCTTCATAATTATTAACAATATAATGTGTAAAATCATAATCAGGGCTTATGAAGTTGACTTCTGTTTACATAACAGACATTGGTGGGAGCTTTTGTATTTTCAAATGTGTTTTAATTGATGTTGCCTAAAACGTAAAAATAAAATTGTTTAAGGAATCCATAGAATGGGTGAGAATGTTAACTTTCAGGTCTCACCTACATTTTAGCAGTATAACCTTTTCTTACTATAAGCTATTTCCACTATTTTTTTTTAACTGCATTTTTTCTTCATTTATCCATGTATTCTTTGGGGACACTACAAAGCCAAAATAGCTTACTTATTCTGTGGGATGCGTATGCTCACTCTGCAAATGTTCTACAAAATAAACATTTTAAAGTCTCTGAAAAGCCTTAGAATTCTTCCCTGTGAAAAAATGTAAAAGAGAAGGAAAAACTCCTGTAATTTTATTTGCCTTTGTTCAGTGTGTATATTTATTTTCCACATTGATAAACAGGTCTAGAGTTGGTTTGAAGAAATCAATGCTGATATAATAATTTGTTTCACACAAATTTTCAATTTAAGTTATTTTATTTTCTTAGTGTTTGATTTCCACCAAGCTGCTGATGGCATCCAAGAACAACAGAGGCAAGAACAAGCAGGAAAGAAGTAGGTAGTTTTATTTTGTCAAACATGGGATGACGTAGTACAAACAGGACTCAATATGGTGAATCTTTGTTTTGCTTTGTTAGTGGGTTAAAAAAAACTATCCATGTAACTCTTGAATGTGGACTCTGCAGGGATTATTTCTTACACTTTATCTTCCAGTGAAAGATTATATGCTTAATTAAAGGGCTCTGTCTATATTTTGCCTTATGAAAAGGTTTCTAGTTGTTAATTTGCTAGTTTCTGCTTCCTAGCGTTTTAATTGCTTACTGGAGGTATTTGTTTCTGTAAAAATATATTTCTCTTTATGGATATTGAAGGACCCTTTGGCATCTCTGAATAACCGAAAGTCAAGAGGTGCATGTAGATGTTCACATTGTCTTCTACAGAACACTACTGACCTTCTGAAGCGTTCAAAACTTTTAGAAACTATCTTGCTATGTTTTTAGCTAATGCTTTCCAAGTAGTTCACTAGTTCTAGGGGATGGGGAAAAAGCTGACAGAATTAACAGTGACCTATCTGCATCTGGGAAATAGTGTAGTGCTATAGACTTCTCAGATAACAGTAAACTTAGAAGAGCTTCCAAAACAGAGAGATTACATGGATGAAAAGTAATTCAGACATACTTATCTGAAAAATATTTCATCCATGATAATAAACTTTAAGAGAATGTATGATTTGAGTGTATTTTGCTTCACACAGGTTGCCATTGAGTGATGATTTGTCAGATTTTTACAAGGGGTTGTTTTCACACTTGCCTGCACTGTATCAGCTCCCTCGTTACCTGCTGGTTTCAGTTTTAAAAAGCAAACATAACATATAGATAGTATGGAAGAATATTCTTATTTTAATGAGCCATTATCAGTGTGTAACAGCTATTCTTGAATATTTGTAGAGTGCAAGCTAAAGTTGCTATATGACAATATTTGGAGTTAAAAACACTTGAGTCAAATCAGCTACTCTATTGGTTAAAGATTGTTAGGGAAAGTTCAATTAATTTGCTTTAAAAAAGCTGAGGAAAAAAGGTTCAAAGCAAAAAAAACCTAAAGTCACTCTTTAAAATGCTGTATTTCTTCTTTCTGTGGAGTTCTTGATATTCTGCAACGTACAATTTTCATGCTTGTTGAAATTTCCTCCTAAATTTTAAGGCTAAACAACTGTAATGGGGAGAGTACTACAGGCTATCATGGATTATCAAAAGACTGTCTCTTGTTTGTTGGGACCAGGGAATTGAAATAGTCTGCTAGCATGTCTTACTGTAGATTTAACTACATAACTTAGTTGGGGTTAAAATTGTTTTGAGCTTAAGACTTTCAACATTCTAAATGGTAAGTTTATTTTTTCTTTTAACTGAATGCTTTTGCCCGGTCAAATGTAGCTGAAAAACCATCACCAGTAAGGCTCATCATGTAGTTTCCCTTGCAGAAAGGTTATAGAAAAGCTAATCTGATACAGTATATTTTGCTTATACAGTTGTTTTAGCTTCTGTAAGTACAATCTTCTGACAACTTTTTTATTATTTGATATGTCTTAATGAAACAAAATGAATGGAAACCAACCCTTCCTTTAAAAGATTCTCTGTGGAGAGTATGAATTGGGGTGGAGGCTAGAGTCAGTTGTTTAATGTCCTGGTCTGGTTAAAGGATACAGTGTAATGCAAAGTTCATTAGAATGTTAGAACGTTGGNAGGTTAACATCACTCCCTGAAATTACTTGGTAAGAATTCAGGTTTTTTTTTTCCAAAAATTTATAACTGAAGAAGAGAAGGCTTTCTCTGACTGATGGGGGGAACGAGGGAAACCCCAAACCAGTTAAAACTAAGTGCACAATTAAGCTTAGCAACATGTAACACACTTCTGAAAATGCTGCAGACCTGTTTACTTCTTCTTAAACAGTTACTTAATGTATTGAGCATGATGGGGTTTGGCTCCATTTTGATAGCTACTTAGCATGAGTATGGCAGATGACATTCTCTGAAGTAGCTGTACTTCTCTCACAGTAAAGTCAGTGCAAACAAGTTTTGTATTTTATCATCAGGACTTAAGCTGGAAAAGGCTTTTCAGGCAGAGCGGGCAGGTAAGGGTAAGGAAAAGAATTCAGATTTTCAGAATCAGCTATAGTGGAAAATCCATACCTGAACTCTTATCTTAGCATAGAGAGAGCATTTTGAGTGTCTCTATCACTTTTGGATATTTGGCAAAATTTTCTGTTTTCCTGGCTCCAACTGAGGTATTTAGAATAAAATGAAATGTTTCTTATATACAAACTTAAAACCCATACTCTCTATGCTGTTGCTTTATGGAGGACTTTCTTTAGATCTTCAGGTCAGTATTTTAGAAAGATGTTTATTTCCTTTCAGGTCATAATACTGAAGGATGTTTTCTAGATATTTGGTTCCTTAAGTATAAAAGTTCAGAAAAAATTACTGGTTTAAAACAGAAGTATGTAGAAGATTAACATATTTGCTTGTGTATTGTCAGAGATATTCTGACACTAGATTGCATCCTGAAAAGGTCTTTTGTTTTAAATGCTTTAAACAAAGTTAAATGCTCACAGTTGACAGCATTTCATTTTATGCTAAGGATGGAATAGCTTTAAAGGAAAAACATCTGTATATCAATAACTCTTTATTATTATCTTTTTAAAGTCTGGGAACTACCAAAAAAGGAATTGGTCCAGTATATTCTTCAAAGGCAGCTCGAAGTGGACTGAGAATGTGTGATCTTGTTTCTGATTTTGATGACTTTTCTGAGAGGTAATTACTGTACACAGTTGTAAGCATAGTTTTCAGTTCCTGGAAAGTACCCTGTGTAAGCAAGTATATCTGGTTCCTGTTATTTATCTTAATTAAAAGTTCTTTTAAAATAAAAAAATTATATATAATTTTATTATACAATCATTATTACTATTGTCATAATTCATTGTTTGAAGTTGTTAAATTACCAAAAAACGGCAGATATGCAACCAGTAAAAATCAAGGGTTGGTGGGGAGTTGAGGAGGAAAACAAACAGAAACCTCAGTGAAACATTTTTGCTTTTCAGGTTCAAAGTGTTAGCCAATCAGTACAAAGCAATATATCCTACCTTAAAGATAGATATTGAAGGGGAATTGGAAAAGCTGAAGGTAAGCGTGTTTCTGTCTCTTCAATTATATAATCACCGTGTGCAGTTACTGATACACAAATCCCTTGGTGTGACTGATGCTTGTGCTTATGTGAGGAGTATTATGGGATGTTTCAGTGTTGAAGAGTCTGCTGCTATCCTTAAGGACACTCTTGGCCTGTTTTATGCAATGTTTCAAAACTTGCTTTCAAGAGAGATGCTGTGAATTTTAAGAAAAAGGCTTGTATGGGGTAATTTCTTCTTGACTTACTTGCTCAAACATACAGTCTAGGAGAAAAAGCAGGATTGTAGTTGGGGGAAGTATGTTTCATTGTAAAGCAGAATGTTAAGTCCTTGCCTCAGGATTAAGAACTGAAATAAGTAGTTTTTCTAAGTAATAAGCCTTAAAATACTGTCTAGCAACATAGAAAAAATGGAAATTGATAGCAGCAGAACTAATGAAGCTTGATTGCCACCAAACTGGTCTTGTGGTTAATCATGGATTCTGATTTGATGTTTTCCCTGTGATTGGGACAGTTGAGAATTTCCTCACTGGTATTAGGTTTTATTTGCACAGCATCCAAGTTATCTGAAAATCTTGTGAGGTGCCTTACCGTTATACCCAACCTTTTTGTTCATGCTTTTTATAGAAAGTTACCTGTATGAGATTTTTTTTTAACCCTTAAAATGTCAACCAAATGTGACATTGTTTAAAACCATTGAGGTGTGTGGATAACAGCGAGGATACGCACAATTACATGGTAATTCTTTAAGAAAATCAGGCTAAATAAATCATCCTTCCTCTACCTTTAATTTTTACAGCTCTAGAATAGAATATATGAGAGTTCTTAGCACTTGTATTTGTTTTACTTTAAATAAGACCTGTTGCACATATTGAGTTGTAGTATTTTTACTAATATGTAGATCTAGAAACCAGTTACAGTTGATTGGTTCATAATGCTTTATAGTTTACTTAATGCAGTTCGGGATTACAGAATATCTGAAACTCCTTGTTAAGGTGGAAACACAACATGTATTTGTAGCTTGAGGAAAATTACTCAACTTATGCTAATGCACTTGATTCCATTCTGACAGACAGAGTGTTACATTTCACATGGAGTTAATTGTTAAAATGCAAACTTCCATGTGTTCTCATGAAGGAGAAAGGCTTTATACCAAGTGATAATCTGAACATTATTGGTTTCTTGCATCCAGCTACTCAATGGCATTCAGTCTTTTGATGCTTAATTCCAATAAATAACTTCACTTTTACTTAAAAATTAGAACTCACAATTATGTGGATTTGTTAGGTTCAGATGGCCAGAAGTGGAACTCCCTACGTGGTGTGCTGATTTTGGGGGAGATTTTGAACCCTTGGAAGTGAAAGACCAAATACAGTACAGTGATATTACCCATGCTTGAATATTTCTAAAGCATTCCAGAAGTTAGGATTTTTTTCTTTCCTCCTCATCCTTCCCCCCTTTTTTCTTTCCTTCTAGGAAGAGTGTACATATCTGTTGTGTAAATCTGAGTTTCGCATTCTTCCTCCCTTTGTTCACATTATGGCATATTTAACATTTCTGTTTGCTTTTCCTCTTTGAAAGGAATATGAGCATTGTTATGAGGGAACAATAGCAATTCTACTCTGGCTGCCTTTATAATAATGAAATTATACTATACAATAGTCTTTTGTGTTATTCAGGGCTACATGGAAAAAGTAAAACCAATGGTAAGGGATGGTGTTTATTTCATGTATGAGGCTTTACATGGACCACCAAAGAAGATCTTAGTTGAAGGTGCAAATGCAGCACTGCTGGACATAGATTTTGGTAGGTATGGTCTTTTTGAGACACATGTTAATATACATTTGTGTTGTAAAAAAGGAACATTAAATATAAACTCGCCTGTGATAAGCTGTTCTCACAACAGAAGTGGTGTCTGTTTCGGAAGAACAGCATTCTCTCTAGCAAATAATACAGGGGTGGGTGAGTGAGTGTGTTAATTAAATTATTTCAAAAAGCTGTAGACTCTCCCAAGAGTAGTAATTTGAATGACAGTAAAGATCAAGTGGCTGCTCTTAGAGTGTAGCTGTTACTTCAGCATCTCTGAATTTTAAATGAAACAACTCACAAGTTTTTACATCTGTGGAAATCACTTGAGAATAAAAATGGAGAGCTTTGAGAGGCAAAGCATACATGCAAAATACTTCCTGACTTTTGAAAAATCAGCTTACTTTTTTTTTTAAGTCTTTATATATCTAAGTGTTCTTAGTTTTCCACTGTTTCACATTGTTGGGAAAGATGTAATCTGGATTGCTAATGAGGCATGACTGGAAAGATTATCCCAATCTATTTGATATTCAAAATTATGCAGTTTTTCTTAAAACACTGTAAGTTTTCTAGTAAATTAGAAGATTCTAGGTGTTGGAAGCAGATGCTTTTTTATGAGATGATTATGTTTGGTTATTATGTTGCAAGGACAAGATAGTCTATGACCTCTGTAAGCGTAAGCACTCGGTGTGATTGGCTTCTGCATTTTGTCACATTTTTCTTCAGTCTCACCTTGTAATGGCATAATTTTTATTGTTAGGAAGATGTTAACACCTGAAATTGAACCCTGCTGTCAAACAATTACAAAACTGGCATGTACTCAGCTTTCAACCAATATGAGTTCTGGTATTGGGTATTTTCAAACATACTCAGTTTGAATACCTCTTGTAAGAGTTCGATATGTCATAGATCAGTCACTGTAAGTGTAAGCACCTAAAGTAAACTTTCTTGTGATAATCTGAATATTAGAAGATGCATTGTTTTTTAACATGACAAAAATAGGAAGAGGAAAGAAGTCTGAATTCAGATATGCTTGTCACAGGGAAATCTTTAATGCAAAACAGAGATATTTGCAAAAAAGTCTATCTAGGGGGGTTGTTTTCTTGTAAATGTAAATTTATTGTATTTTGGATTTCATGTAACTAGAAGGTGCAGGCAGTCTGAAACACACCAGGTATGTCTGTAATACATACAGAGTTGTTCAGTTTAGTTAGATTTTTTCCTGCCTCTATGGTGAGACCCAAACACATGAGAAAATCTACTCTCCATAGGTAGATAGCAGCACATTGGACACTTGTGTTAACAACAGACAAGCCCTAGTCAAAAGGTTTTTAGAGTCGCCAGTTTGATTATTAAGCATTCTGAATGAGGCTGTTGCCTGTGCTTTGTTGCATAGAAGTCTTAATACTGAAGTGAGTTTTGTGAATGTGTGTCTATTGGCTGTGAGGATAGTAAATCCTCAGGCTTGCAGTCCATCTCACTTTCCTGGAGGCTTTAATGAAGCTCACATGTGCATTTGTCTGGGAATGGGGGGAGCGGGTGTGGGGATGTGTGGTCTTCTGTGTTCTTAAACACAGAGTAATGATAAAACAATGCAAATGTATCAGGCTGGGAGGTGAAAGTAAGAGCTGTTCATTGACTTTGTTTTTGACATCCGCTAGCTATATTCACCTGTCAGTACTAAGAAAAGCTTTGCTGCTGTGTTCTAAGATTAAAAACTAATTAATGCTTGCAAACTGCTGTTAGGGTATCACCTGTAAGCCTGGGTATTCTTCTGGAGTGATTTGATATAACTGAAGCTAATCTGTAAAAGCTCGCTGATCAGTCTCTGAAGGATTTTTGACTTTGTAAAGATGTCTATATTGCTGAAAGAACTGCTTTTAGTTCCTTTTGTCTTGGTTGTTCCTCTCTTACCTATCTCTGATTCATATCAAATGACATACAAAAAAGTCTGACACAACAGGTAGTGGTTTCTTGCTTATGTGCAGATGCAGTGAGGCTGAAGTATTCTCAATTCAGCTGAGGACTGGCATGCTCAGTTTCATTTCCCACTACTTAATTTAAAAAAGGTATAAGCCTAAGGATTTTGAGATGTTTAACTGTTTGCAGTCCAGGCTGCATTTTAAATGACAGCTGAATATTTAACTAGAGACAAACTTGTACCACTAGACTATATTCAGGACTCTTCTTTTTTTAATGATCTTTTTTTCATTTGATTATGTAAACAAAATTGTTCCTTCCAGAATTCTGCATTTCATTGCAGTTTCTTGTCCTTAAAATGTGCTGATCATTTGTATTTTATTTTTCCTCCAAAAGTTGAAAATAGTAAACCTCTATTCTCTAACCTTTTAATACTGTTTTTCTAAGAGTCTCCCTTCAAATTTTTGTGTTGTTCAGTTAGTGAGTATATTTAATGTAAGAAAGAAAGACCTGTTTTTCTGGTGTCTTACTCCAATTTTTTACCTGTACAATCATTCAGAATTGTTATATAATCCATTTTTATCAGTTGAAGTACATAGTAAGATTTCTACCTTTTCCAGCGAAGGTGGATGAGACAATATACATACAAAACTAAGAGCTCACAGAATATGTTCTTGGCTGTAAAATACATTTATTGTGTGTTTTGGTTTTGAGTGTTGTAAAATCTAGGTAAGTGCAGTGCAAGTACTATTTCTCACCAGGTTAGATTTTTGGAAAAAAAAAAAAACAACAGTTCAAACCCAGTGTTTTAATAACTTTCTAAACCCAGTGTTTTGGTTTTTAATAGGCACGTACCCTTTTGTGACTTCATCAAACTGCACAGTTGGAGGTGTGTGCACAGGCCTGGGCATGCCACCACAGAACGTTGGGGAAGTGTATGGGGTTGTGAAAGCCTACACGACCAGAGTTGGAATTGGTGCCTTTCCTACAGAACAGGACAATGTGAGTATTACAGCCTCAGGTGTGACCTTCTGGGTGAAATAACTTGGTGTGTCTTGTCTGTCTTTTATTAAGTCAGTGTTAACAATGGTTAAGTAAAGGATATAGGTGACAATGTGTTTAGATGTCTCAATCTTCTGATTCTAGACTGAGCTTACAGGACTGCCAAATGTGAGTGCAATTTTCTTAGACATTTATGTGGAATAGAAGGTTAGAGCAGGAGCAAATTTTGAGAAGTTTGCCCAAAAATCGTTCTCTTGAATTAGAAAGAACATGTTGTATTGCTGTCTTCATCCAAATGGACAGCATTGTGAAAAACTGGGGGAAGGGCTTCTAAGGTAATTTACAATATATTATAGAATGTTAAGTAAACACCTGCATCATATATTGCAAATCAAGAGAAACCCACATGCTCATGTGTCTTACTCTTTGTTAGGAAATTGGAGAATTGCTGCAACAGAGAGGCAAAGAGTTTGGTGTTACCACTGGTAGGAAGAGAAGATGTGGCTGGCTGGACCTTGTCTCACTCCGATACGTCTATATGATTAATGGATTTACTGCGTGAGTTGTTTGCTGAGCTTTGCTGGCAGCTTGACAGAAAATCTTGAAATGCTGTAGATTACTGTAAATTGCACATATACTCATTAGTAACATTTGCACTGTTAATATTGATCTGTTGATTAATCATTTTGATATTTTGATAAATTAGCTGTTCCTCATTTTTCCTATCATTAAATATTTTTACATTTGACATTTTCATACATGTAGATTTTTCTCTCCTTCCTTTATGGGAACTTCTTTTCTTAGTTTGTCTTCAAAATAAGATAGATGGGAACCCATCAGTATCTCCATTAGTATGTTTAAATATTAAAAATATGAATATGTTTTTGGGGTGTTAATCAGAATGAAAGATAGGTGCCTGAAACAAACTGGTATAAAATTTCTAGCAGATCAAATAGTGTAAATACATATTTTATTTAAATACTTCTGTTTTTCTTGTTCTCTGTGGGTTTTGTTTTAAATAAGATGCAGCCAGGTATTTGCAGAGCCAGTGTTTGATTATTTTTCTGCCTTCACTCTAGGACAGGAACAGACACCAACAGGCATCATGCAATGAAATGGTCATCTTAAATGGTTATGCCTTAAATGGTTAGGTATCTTGGCAGTACCCTCAACCAATTAAAATTATAACCCTTAAAGCCATAGACAAATTTATTCAGTTGGAAAATACATTTTTTT
>VXBI01005961.1:1290293-1343614 GCA_013397375.1 Toxostoma redivivum | reverse complement strand
AAAATTCCTTTTTTTTTTTTTTTTTTTTTACATTTTCGTGTAGTACTAGATTGAAGGATGCAACAAAAACTGTGTTTAATCCTTTTTTATTGCTGTTATCATGTTTCAGTGGTTGTTTTTTGGTTTGGGGTGTCTTTTTAAGTCAGACCAGATAACAGATTAGTGCCATATGAGATATTTTTCTAAAGAAATAAAATTAAGTGCAGGAATAAATTTTGTTTGATTCTTTGTTGTTGGGGTTTTTTGTTTGTTTGTTTGTTTGTTTTTTGCAATGTGATAAGATTCAAGAGTTGTTGGGCTTGTTTAACCAGAGTAATGTTTCTTCATAGATTGGCACTTACCAAATTGGATATCTTGGATGTATTTCCAGAAATCAAAATTGGTGTTGCATACAAACTAGATGGTGAAATCATACCTCATTTTCCTGGTAAGATTACTTATTTTAAAGTTTTAGATTTTGGTGAAATGTAATGTGGTACTTCTAAATGCGCTTGATTTCTACTTTTAAAACTTACTAGAGCAATATTTTACTTCAACATCAAGCGATTAATATCTTGCAGATGCACCAGATGTATCTCTTGCCACACCACTACCCGCACCCTAAGGATAACTGTACCAAATACTGGGTTTTGTCTACTAGAAAGACTCGAAGAGCTGTATAAAGCTTGTAAAACATAAATGTTGCCACTACTTGTCATTTTTATTTTGTACAGTCTGCATCATCTTCAAGCTAAATTGGAAGGTTGTTTTATACTCTACACTCTATTATCTTGTTCCCACTTCTTTACTGATGCCCATTTTTAGCAGGCCAGATTTTAAGCATGCAGTGAACCCCATAAGAGAACTGGTCCTGTTGAAAAGTTAAGTTTTTCTTTCCCTCTGTTACTTTTCTAACAGTTCACTTCCCTTTAATGATTCATGGAGCAGACAAAAACCTACGAAAGCTACACAGTGTAAAAGAGGGACAAGGGGTGGGGCCATAAAGGAACAAGTAGTTTAGGTGAAAGCAAGACTGATTTCTAATGCATGACCAATGTACATCAGCTTAGCATGTTAGAAACTGTAGTTCTTGAGGAGGACAGTGGTCATTTTTACTTGAAGAGGTTACCTGCATGTTTAAATATTCAAATATCACAAGCCAGTGTTTTTATAGATAAAACATCTTGTTCAGTTTGCAATAGTTGGACATACTCCAGAAAAAAAGGAAGAATGTAAAACAGTACTAATGATTGGGCTTTTTGATTTTCATTATGTGCTCATAGATACCCATTTTCATTCTGTATTGGTACTTGAGAGTTAGAGGCTGGTCACAGGTTACAATTTTTCGTGTGGTATCATCATCAGAGCATTTCTTGTTGGTAAGGAGATCAACTCTAATACTCGGATACAACTCACAGCAGGATTTATGTAGTACAAAGATGTAATTATGTATAAAGGAATAAGGGATGATCTGCCATTAGTCGTTGAAAATAGCACATATCTGTTAAGAGTAATTCATAAGGAATTAAAAAAATCTTTTGTTTATCCATGTCTTTGTGGGAGTTCTCTAACTGATTTGCTGTCCAGGATCTTCAAACAAAAGTGCCAGTTCCAGTCTGAAGCATGCTGAATGACTTTGTTACAGGAAATTTGGTATTCATCTTGCACCAAACCAGGGAATGCTTTTCCCTTTTTAAGACTCAGCTATTACCTGACTGATACTCATATCAAAACATTAAGGACATTTGTGTGTACTTGAAATGGCCATTGAACATAATTGCACGTTTGAATTGAGAACTACTCAGTAAATGCTTTTCCTGTAGCCAGTTGTGTAACCTTGTCCTCAAGCCAGGAAAACCTTTTCTGACAGTCCATCCTTAAAGATGACATAAGCAAGCAGCCGTATTGTCAGTAATTTGTGGGGGTTTTTTTCATTCATTATATGTCTCAGGGCCAGAATCTTACAACTGTTAGATACAACTCTTGAGGGAGCAGACTTTGTTCCCTGTATATCCCTAGGTAACAGCTGGCCTTTGGTCATAGCAGCACAATATGGCTCACCTGCCTATATTTTTCTTTGCTCTATGAATAATTAAGAATTCTGGTGGAACTTTAGTAGAACCTGTTGACATGCTGTCTTCCTTAAAGCATCAGGAAGGAGTTTGAGCTGTACTTCTGGTATGCTGGAAGATGCTGTCTCTCACAGTGCCTCTGTGTTCCACACCTCTCTTTGCTATACTCCTCAACATTTGGCAGCATTTTCAGCACACATGCTGCAGGTAACCCCTGCCCTTGGCTTAAAAAACAAAAGGTAACTTTTTTCCCACTTTGTGTTTTGCAGACCATTAGACTGTTTCTGATGTCTACATTTTTGCATGCTGTGTGCTTGTATAATTTTTTTTTTCAAACATGCTACTGACATTTGAATTTAATGTAGAAGAAAATAGTCTGGGAAGCTCTCCCTGGCAGGCTTTTTCTTTCTCTCTCCCCTTCCTACCCTCCCACTCTCTTGGAGATATTCATGATTTACCCTTCTTGTGAAATGACTGTCTCTAAATTAGACACAGTACCCACCATCTCAGGAAAAGTGTGCCAGGTTTCAGATATTGTTCTTTTTTCCACCTGGATCAGAGAATCATACAAGTGTCACTCAGGACTTTTTTAGCTTAGCTTTCTGTGTGCATTTCATAATTGCCTCTTAAGCAAGAACCTAAAATATCTTGTAAGTTTACAGCTGGCTTCAGTTGGTGTTACTGAGGCTGTAGTCTTTTGCTGGCCAATTACAGGAGTTTATGGCAGACAGAACTTCCTGCTAGCTTTGAGCCAATCACTTTAAAAAGAATGTGAAAGCTATGGTCTAGTTCTCTAATACCTCCTGTCCGTGTTCAGACATCAATTGGGTTCACCACAGAGAGACATAACCTCTAGCTCAGGAGACTCTGAAAACACAGATGCTTAGGAAATTGGGAGATTACTTTGGACAAGCTTTACTTTCATGCTTGGTTTTTTTTTTTTTTTTTTCCCCCTGGTCATTTGCTGTAGATTAAAGAGCTGGCACACTATTCTGGATGCACCTTTCGTCTGACCTACATGACTATTTTCATGTCAGTTTCTGGAAATTGCTGGAGAATCTTTCTCTTCCAAAGGTTCCAATGTCCCAAATCTGAGATATTTTTTCTGAGTTGGAAGTAGCATCACATCACTCTTCAGATGATGATATCATTATATTTTCTCTGTCTGTTATACAGTTAAGCTGTTGAGGAATATTCTAGAAACCCTAAAAGATAAATCCCCACAGTGAAAAGCTGAGAGAAATCCAGATGGTGATTAGATGTGATGATACTCTGAGCTCAGTTTGTGGCTTGTCTTTACCACATATCATCTTATATCATACCTGTTAGAACAAAATTAAAGAATCATTTGAAACATCAAACAATGCTTTCCTTCTTTTTCTTCTCTCTTAGGAGGAAGTAAGGAATTGAACTAATACAGGCTAATGGAAAATTGTAGTCAATATTAGACGGTTCAATACCAAATGCTTTCAGCTGTCTCCCTCTAACCTCATCAGAGAGGCTTCTTAGAAAAAAGGCCTGTGGACATCCAAGATGAGGTGTTCATTCCCTTTCCCTCTTCAGAAAGAGGGAGGCTAGCAGCCATCTGCACTGCTGGGAGATCAGTTTGTGATTTTGCACTTTGAGTGTGTCCTGTTGTACAGATCACCTGGACAGCAGACAACACCTCAGTTGTTACTGCTGACAATAAAGTGCTTATTCTTGGCTTCTACAGCCAAGCATCCTTAATGTGCCTGTCCTCATTGCCACGAGTATTGGTTCAGGATTCCCTTAACCTGGGAACACCTTAGTCCAAAACTTTGTACATTTCTTTGCTGTTACAGACTTTGAGGACAGCAGAGCAGTCTTCTTTCAGCCTTTCTCAAAATACCTTAATGGCATGGCTGTCCTTACAGCACTGCTGCTTTTGAACTGTTGCCTGCATCAGGACAAATTGTTCAATGTGCTGAGCTTGAGTTTATTTGCTACACAAATACTGGAGGGGATCAGCATGTGGTTTTGTATTTGCACCTCTATAGTGCCTCTTGCACCTCAAACCCTTTCACAGGCTCACTTAACTGTCCTGGCAGGAGTGACTTGAACTGAGACACATAACATTAATTACTACATAACATTAATTGCTATGCCCTCTTCATGATGGCAAGAAGGAATGCCTGACTCTTCCCATTTTTTTATCAATATATTTTGATAATTTTCAGACTTAAGCCTTTTGTTTTGCTGCCCTGTGTCATTCCAAGACTTAATGGTCAGATAATTACTGGAGTGATTCAGTTCCAGAACAGTATGCCTCGCATGTTTTTCAGTGCTGGAAATCATCTCAGGATTCATAGTTAAAGGACAACATTGTAGCAAGTTACTTAATGAAGGACAAAATATTGCTTCTGTTCTTAAATCCTGTGGGACTCCACACTGGCTGATAAATTCAGTGCAGAGTTTTGTGGCAAAGGGTCTGTGGGCATCAGCAGTCTGTTAAGTCGTAACTACATCTTCCAACTATGTTTAGTAAAAGGTACACTCCTGTGCTATTTTAAAATATGTTCTAGCTGCTTGATACTTACAAGCTGGTTCTTAATTTTGCTTTCACAATTCCCTCATGAAGACGGATCTGGTTCTCAGTATTTGTTCAGAAAAAAATAAAGAACATTTTGGGGAATTATTTCCCTGAAAAGTTATTTTCTGAACTGGAAAGATTGTGGTTTCAGCAAATACATGCATGTGACTGAGCACTGGAATTCCTAGAGTCTGAGTCCTGATAATTTCTGGATTTTTTTCCTCCTATGCTTATATTAACAAAAACCCTGACACTTTAGTGGCTGCAGTGCTTGGATTATTTTATGAACAAACTTCTTTGTGTGAGGAAAGAATAAAAACTTTACCATTAGTATTTCATAGTAGAGAATACACAGCATCCGTGGACATAAAATTTTTGTTCCTTTGCTTCTCAGCCAACCATGAAGTCTTAAACAAAGTAGAGGTTCAGTATGAGACACTCCCAGGATGGGTTACGGACATATCAAATGCCAGGACGTTTGATGAGCTGCCTGTAAATGCACAGAATTATGTTCGTTTTATAGAAATGGAGTTGGGTGTTCCTGGTAAGTAGAGCAGATTTTCTTCTTGTTGTCTGGGTTATTCCTGCTCTGTGAAACCTGTTTGGTATTTTGTATTAGTGAACATGCAAAATACTGAAAACTAGTTTCTAACTGTGCTTATTGTGATGTACCTGATGTCACTGGTGATTATGGTATTACTACTTTTTATTTAGTTGTTGAACTCAAAATTTTCAGAAGTTTTAATATATATTCGTTCTTTGGCTTTTACTACAGTTCTTGTTCAGTTAAAATTTTTTTCATTACTTGCTCAAATGTCTTTTAGACTGGTTATAATCGGGGTTTAGTTTTGCTGCTGTCTTGACTATCATAAATTCAGTGGGTCTCTGGGTTATTAATTAGTATGATGAATTATTTATGAGAGTAAGAAGTCCTGAACTGATACATTTCTCTATGCTCCCTAATAAAGATGGCCCTGTGGTTCCATCCAAAGCTGGGAGTTAGGAGATGATGCAAATTTTTATTTTTCTGATAGTTTATATCTTTTATCTTACCATCTGTAAAAATGATTAATTTGTTATGGCAGTCTCAAGAATACCTGCTTTTTTGAAGTTATCAGTGTATTCTTTGAGAACAATAGATGAAGTTATCATTTCTTAATGTGTGAATGGTATATGCTGTGTTTTTCTTCAAAATGTGGTGCTTAAGAAGATGAGTTTGTATCTTACCTTAAGATACAATCCACTCTTGCTTTGTATTGTTTACAATAGAAGTTTGCTTTTCTCTCCTGCAGTTAAATGGATTGGAGTAGGGAAATCCAGGGAATCAATGATCCAGCTGTTTTAAAGATTTCAGATGCATGGAAGAAAGCACACTCCTCAAAAGACTGCTCATTCTTAAATGCATTAGTAGCCCGCAAAGCAAAGATATTGGAAAGATAGATTTTTGCATGGGAAGAAATGCTAAAGTTGATACCCCCAGATCAATTGCTACTCCTGAAAGAGACTCTTAACATGAACCTGTATCAATTCCTGTTCAACTGCAATTACCAGGACACTTGTCATTGTTGTTCAAGGTGCCATCAGATTTTTTTTTCTTTACCTAATATTTACTTCATAATGTAATTCCTGTTTGAAAATCTAAGGTAGCATTGCTTTCATGACTGTTTGTCTTTGTTATCCTCTCTCTGCTTTTGGCGGTGTTACTTCCCTGAAATTTTAGACAGTAAAAATAATGCAGTTTTGCACAGATAGTTTTACATCCTCATTATTTGTATTCCTAAAGCTGTTTTATTCTTAATGACTGCTCTTGTGAGTGATTAAAGAGGGGGAGTCTGATTTTATAATGCTATAAATGCTGTCTAAATTATTGTGTGATCTTTTTTAAAAGAAGATGTGATGCCAAGTTGTTACGAATGTCCAGGTTTTTTTAGCTGTATAACACAGGAAACTTACTCTTTGTAACTCACAGAGGATACTCAAGTGTTTACCAGGAAGTGTGCCCATGAAATTAGAAAACTGATATTGTAAAAATTTCATTTACAGTTATTAAAGAACCATTCTGATTTTGAGTTAAATGTTTTATAATGTTACTCTTTCTTTTCATAGCATTTTAAAAACTCTGTGCTTCTCTGCTTCCAAAGCGCGTATCTTAAACTGTTCCCCTAATTAAATGGGGTTATATTTATATTTTGTGAGAAAGCTAACATTTTGATGCCCTTTTAAATTCCTTTCTTCAGAGGCAATTGAAAATCCTTCTCTGGAGGTTTGCCAAAGTGCAGACACTTCTGCATTTATAAGTTGAAGATGCTTTAGAAGTAACATTTAATGTATTCCCATGTATTTGCTTTGGCTGTGGGGTAAATAACAAGTGTTCGCCTCAAGACATCTGACATATTTTGGATTATTGTTGGAAAATGTGGGAATGTTCTAGAAATATTTAAATTTATAACTATTATTATCTATTCCAAAGAATCTTGATTTCTTTTTGCAACAACCCAGTAATTACATTTTCCCTTTCCAGATTACTGAGAATGACTCTTTTTATGCACTGTGCTATGGTATTTGTGTGCTTCCTTTTCACTTCAAATAAAACTTACTTTGTTTCCTAAACCCAAGTTTGTGTCAGGGTGAGGCAAGAGTTTTAGATTTAGTTTAGTAGATTTTGGCTGCATATAAAAATATATGAATTAATATAAGAAACTTTTCATGGAAAATAAAAGATATGAGGCCTTTCTGTTTTTTCTTGAGTAACCACATGTTGCCTGTAATTGAATGATTTGTTGGACTATGCTGCTGCTGACGTGGTTAGCACAATTTTTATATTCTAAATTGACACAAAATAAAATTGCCTATCCTAAGAGGAAAGGCAGGAGGGTTGCAGGATAAAATTACTGATTTTTAAGGAACATTTTCTGTTTAATTGCTTGCATGTGACAGAGCAATTACTGGGGTCTATTTTACTTGCATTACATGAGGAAAGAGGTGGATACCACAGAGTGCTGGAAAATTGGCAAATACAGTGAGAAAACTTTGTATCAGAATTGGATGTAAAGATCATTCTCCTCAGCATTAAAAAGCAAGCAACGTCATATTTTTTTTTCTCTGGAGAAGATGAGGATCTAGTTTTGCTGTCAGCCTTCAGTCCAGGACAGAACCATACCATCCCTCCCTAGCTAAAGGACATCCTGAATTGAAAATATTTTCCTAGTTCCCAGATGGAGAAAAGTAGGGCTAGAACTGTGTGAAACATAAATTCCAGCGTTTATTTAGAAGGAAAAAAAGTTATTTTTTCTAGTCAGTAGAGGGAATTGATGTTGCAATGTGAACAATAGGTAATAATTACTAAGTATTCTTGTTCCCCTGTAGCTGTAGGAGGCACCAAGGTGATCTGTTGTTTCAATGAAGCTACCAGCCAAAGACTGCGGGCCTAGCTGGTTCAAGAAGTGAATAAGTAACTCAATGAGGGCATGTTTCCTTTTACAGTCAGTGAATAAATAAAATACATCTATGGAGCTGTGTTTCACTTCTGCCAAGCAGAGACCTTTACGTCGAAGGTTTCAGTTTTTCCACTGTTGTAACCCCACTGTACAAACTACCATTGTTTTTCAGTGGAGGAATTCATATTCCCAGATGCAGCAGTATTTCTGAGCAATACAGCAGTAGCCTAAAATGATACAAAGTATCTGCAGCATTTTGAAAGAAACAAAGCAGAATTGCTTTGGATGCAATAGTGATTTATGTTCTTTTGCTGAGATTTTTCTTTGATTCTTCCATTCAAGGGCAAGCCTGGAAAGTTGAAAACATTCTCCTACCAGTACTGGTCCAGGATATATGTGATCTAGGATCTGTTGGTGTGTATTTACTCCTGTGACCTGGAACAAAGAATTTTTCAATTTCAGATGGTTAAATTTGGCATCTGTAAAGTGTTTTATGTTGTCCCTGCATGCTAGTTTTGCCCAGGTTATTCTGGAGTGAATTCTTGGGACTGGTGCACACTTCCCTTGTGTCAAAGAACAGTTATACCCTACCAAATTTCTCCCCCCTCCAGTGCTACCTTTTCTCCCCCTTATTTCACTTGTACAGATGAGGAAATAGATAGGATGTTATCACCAACCTGAGTGTGGTAGGAACAAATACTGTAAGTTACAGGGATTTTTTTCAAGCTTCAAGTTCAACTGTGGAACCAAGAAGGAAGAAGAGAACAGCAGCCTAATACTTTACGTTCAGCTCTGTGTCCAGCAGGGGCAAAGGTAAATGGCTTTGAAGACAAATGTAGTTTTTTAGCTCTAGATAAAATTCTGTGTTCTGCCTCCCCCTACTTCATTAGTCAAGAAAGGAATTGAAGTAATTCTCAAAGGAATTGCCCCATTCATTGGCAAAAGACTTTTTATTGTCTTAAGCTGTGGTAAAAACCTTCATACTTTGACAAGCTTCTATTTCTTGGGCCCTTCCTCTTTGCTCTCTCTGAAGGCTCTTCAGTTGCTGCCATGTAAGGGGAGAGGATGGCAGCATAGGATAGTAGTTGAAATTGATTCTCCTCCAAGTGTCCCCTCCTGCTAAAGGCATGTTTACAGGAGGTACAGATACCTGTCAGACCAGACAAGGCTGTTGACAGACAAGGTATTTTGATCTCACTCTGTTCTTGCTGCCACTGAAATATTTACGAGGCTCAATCTCCCAGGCTTGTGCTGTACCACAGCATTTAATAGCCCTAATGTCCCTACAGATTAGTGAGCCTCATTTACTAACTGTATAAGGGAAAGTGAGGGATACCTCTGCTGCTTAGCCTTTCCATTTGTGTTCCACATGTAATTGGGTTTTGACATGTGGCTAATGGACAAAACCTTCAGGTGAAGGGGCAGACATGATGTTGATGTCACGGTGCTTTCATCTGCCATCGTCCTGGAAGTCTATTTTCTATTAAAAGATGAGCTTCCTTTTGCCAGCTCTCTTACTGAAACATAATCAAAGGAGTGACTACTTTAGAAAAAGTAAAGGGCAAAATAGCTGGGAAGGAAAGAGACAATGCAATCAGGTGAGTTTTTTTCTCCTGCCCATACTCTTCATAATCTCTGAAACAGTGAAACTAAACAAACCTAGTGGTATATCACCAAACACACTTATTTTTGGTGTTTGACAGTTTCACGTACTGAAGGTAATGTATATACTGCTGTACATGCCTCTGTACACACAGCTGATGCATTATTTACTTAAAACTTTACACCATTTTTTGTTCAGTGTAACAACTCATTTGACATGTCGTTTTTAAAATACCTTGCAATAGATACACGTTCAAATATCTTCCATTCAGCTTTAGACAGATAACACTGTTTTAAATCCCAGTGTTCTTCACTGCCACTTTGGAACCACTAGTCAAGTTTATCAAACCAATGTATTTTCTTATACTCCATTAGATTTTTTCACTGATTAATCTATTTGTGCGTGCATCCAGATACTTACTCTTTAGCTCTTTTGATGCATGTGTATAGTGTATTTGAGTAACTGTTTTTAGATAACAATTGCCCAGGTACAGATGGCTTTCCTTGTCTTGTTCCTTGGTTTACAGTTATTGTCTGATTACAAAAGGTGGTCTGGTTATACAGAAGGAACTGTGGTATCTTAGTGTTGGTAGTTGATATGGCTTTGGGGGCAGCTCTTTTTTCCAAAACATGAGATAACTATTCATGTTTTTTCTCTGCATGCAACTGAGGACTAGCTTGCTAATAGTGAAGCACACCTCCCCAGTTCATCTTCTGTGTCCCTCTCAACAGGAAAACCAGCATGGATCACTCAGTTGTGTTGAGAAAGGGCAAGTCAATTGTTGCTTTGAATGAAGGAAGCATGATTGTACCAGTCATTGGTGGTCTTTTCCTGAGAGCTGAATTGTCAGAGTCAGGATGGAATGGCGTTTCAGCTTTGTAGTTTACCAGAGCCCGTTGCAGTTTACTGAAAGGCCTGGGCAAAAAGCATAAATCATTCTGTAATCTCATGCTGACATATGGTATGTAAATACCATGATCCACCCAAAGGGTAGCCAGCATTATAAATGTACTTTCTAATCTCCTGCTGAAATGAGCACTCAGTATAATGCAGCTGTAATCTAATAGATATTAACAGCCTGAGAATGTACAGTAAGACCTTAATAATTCAGTATTGTTCGATTGACTCCATCTGACTTGTAATTAGCCTGATAAGGGTTCTGCCTCTTGCAGTCAAGCAACTAACTGCATTAGTTCAGTATCAATAGAGTTTTCAAAGCCTTGACTACCCAATATAAATAGACTACAACATTTTACTTCCTTTTTTTCACCAAACACTTTGAAATCAATGTGCAATACAACAAATTTTCATAGGGGAGAAAAATAATCCAGATTTTTTTTACAGCAATTTCCATTCTAGATTCTCAAATATATGATAAATTCAGGCCATGCAGCACTCCTGGTATGGCCAAAAACTTCTGAATGTAGCTTTGGTTTTCTCTGCCTGGGTTCTCTTGTTCCTTTTGTAGATCAAAATCATAAAAAAATACTGAAGTTACTGCAGTGCTGACCACAATAGCCATGAAAGGGGGAAGGCTTATTCCAAGGGACTCATGGTTTACTTTGATATACAAACTTACCCTGGAGCTCCTCTGGATGCATGTGACTTGTGGAGCCATCCTAGGTGCCCATAACAGAAACCAGACATCCTTTCCAGGATGAACAGCTGAGCTGATGAAGCAAGCAAATAGATAGTAAAGTGAAGGTACAAGCAGCAGACTAGAGAGCAAGAATCCCACCCAAGCTGTGGAAAGGTGTTTTTTTTAAATTTTTTTTTTAATATAACAGTCATGGAAAAGAAATATTTTTGTCCCAGTACAGAGCTTACAAAGGAATAAGGGGATGATATTGATAACAAGGCAAAATCTCGCCTCTGTTGAAATACATGTGAGTTTATGCAGATGAATACTTTTTTTTTACACAAGAAATAAAAGCTGGGCAGACTTTATTTTTTTTTCCCCAAAAAAGTACAGCTCTGAAATGCTAAGAATCTTCAGTGGATTTTTTTATGCAACTAACTGATAGCCTGACCTGTGCACATACTCTGTGCTCTATGGTTTATGAGGCTGGTGGCAAGGTTGGTGCAGGATCTGTTAAAATCCCTTGGCTTCTTTTGCAAAGTATAACATGCCAAATTCCTACAAGCATTGGTATGAAATATTTGGGTGTTCTGCTTGTGCTTTTGTTAAGGAGCCGCTGCTGAATCTAAAATAATTTGCTCATGTGCCTTGAATGTATTAGTCTCCATGTTGATAGCAAAATTCACTGTGGGATAGCATGCCTTTTAAGAATCCTCCAGGAAGAAAAGAAACAGTGTCTGCATGTAATAGTAAAGCTTCTACAAGAGGTTAATTTTTGCAGAGCTATGGGAATTCCTAGAATGAGTTGCACAATATTAGTGGCAGGTCTTGAGTAGAAATTAATGCAGGAACCAAGAGTATTATTTAAGAGTATTTTATTTTGGGACAAAAATGTGCTGTTCTGTGACTCAAGGCAGAATTTCTTCACAGACTGATTCATTATATCCATGGTCTGATATGGTCTGCTTGTTTGTCACAATTAAGTAATAATTTATTCTACCTCCTGAGGAGTGAAATTTGGCTGCTGTGTGTAAAACACTGACTCACCAGTATTTGGAAAACAAAGTAGATGTTTTCTGTGTTTTGTTGCCCATCAAAGTCGGTGAATTATGTTTTGGCTATTCCATGGCAACTACTTCACTGGAGTGTGAATTAATATTGCAGCTCCAGGAATTTGATGTTAAAATTGGTTCTCACCAGAGATCTTAAGTAGGAGTATTGTTTTGAATAGTATCATGACACAACCATCTTAGAAACTCCTTGAACACATCCACAGTTCAATGTTTTTCTGAAACTAAGACCAATGCATCATCCACTTAGTTGCAGAGCACGATGTAAAAACTCCTTATCCAATCTAGTCTACAAAAGAATGTATTTTCATGCTTTAGATAATTTCAGTCAATCTTGGAAAATGTAGCTATACAACATACAAAAGTGACAACTCCAACACTCACACACAATATGAGCTGTTGAGAATCACTGTTATATTTACCAACATTTCCATATCCCTGTCAGCCAGTTCTGCACAACTGTTGTCCTCATCATAGTCAGCAGCACCAACAGAGATTCCTCTCCTCTCCCCAGCTCGTCCCCGGGGGTGATTCTTCTCCAGTTTTACCCTGGCGTGGCTTCAGCGGGAAGCATTCCTCATCCCCCATCTTTGGGAAGAGGGGGAGGTTGCATCTTCCTTCCTCCAGCAGGAATCATGTATTCAGGTTGCCTGCCCAGCTACCTGAGAGAATGCCAGTAGTGACTATGTCTACTACAGAATCTACAAGGTTTCTTCCAAACTTCGGGTTGCTTGCCTGTCTCCTGGTGTACAATTCAAGGGCCCTCATTTCAGAATTTATCTTTCACCCTGGATATATATCCAGAAATAGTTTTTAAATTTGCCATTAGAATGCTTGGGTTACATCTTTCTCTTGTAACTTTGCATGTAAAACTTTAGTTACAAGTCTCAGAAGCTTTTCAAACCTGCTGTATTAAAAAACCTCATCATGCTGTGAGCAAAAGTGGCTCCAGTCTTAACAGACAGCCCCATCAGGAGGAGAAGACCCTAAGGCAGAGGTTAAATACTTCATGTAGGGACCTGCAGGGAGCATGTGCAGTCAAGGGGAAGCAGTACATCCAAATGCCACAGCCATACAATTAAAATTGCAGGACCATCTGTAATCTACTTGTGCTAAATAATAATAATAATAATCCACTAAAAATTGCCTAATCTTGGTTTTGAACTTTCTTGAACTTAACATGCTGTAAAGGAATTATTTTTCCAGGAGGAAGTCTGTACTGCTTTTGAGAACCAAGAAAGGCCATACCAGTAAAGTTTTTAAACTAAGTGATATTTCTACTTACAGACAGGGCAAAGACTGAGGCTGCAGTGTGAGCTTACTTTTTCTTGGTCCATGCAGCAAGGTTACAGACTTAGATAAATTATGGAATGAAGATCAGGGAAGGGAAATCTTGCACATACAATCACGGATGCTGTCAGGTTGGGCTCCCTTTGCCTTGCTAAGCTGGTGGGAGCAAGACCCTCTGCCTCACTAGGCCTGGCTCTGTGATTGTTCCTCCTTTCCTTACTGGTTTTCAAGGGGCAAGGGGAGCAGTCCACAAGTGTCAGCCTTGTGAGTGCATTTTGGAATGCTGTTTGAGCCAGGTTACTAGCAATGTTGCAGTTGACTACATGCACAACAAAATGGAGTGGTGTCTTGGGAGACTAAGAGCTGGACAGGGGAGAGGATCTGTCAACAACTCACTTGGAAACTTGTGCCCCTGCACACCTGAGCCACCATCCTGAGTGCTGCTGCACTTTGGTAAATTAGACTGTAGTACCTGCCAGTCCTCAGATTGCATTCTCCTCAAGTTACTCCTAGATCTGAGTGTAGGAGCATCTCCTAACTGGTGAAGTTTAAAGAAGTCAAAGGGTAAGAAAATAAAAAAAAAAACTGACATAGAAGGGAGCCCAGGGCTGGGTTTTAAAGGTTAAATCTTTTTCTGATGTCTTATTGGACATATTCTCCAGTGCATCTTTCTTGCTGTAGACAGAAGATAAAGCTTTCCTTAACCTTTCTGGAATTAGAAGCATAGGCGTAATTTGAGTCTGGATTATTTTATGCACCCTTCTGTCATAGGAGCTACGACCTACATCTCAGCACTGGAACAGGGAGACCTCAGGAAAAACCAAGTGGGGCAAGGAAGAAGGAAGGGCTTTGCTTTCTTCTTGAGAGAGAGTCCTGGAGCCAGGAGAGACTATGAGGTTCTGGGATAGGAGGAGAATTTCTGCCTTTAGTGACAGACACCTAACCTCTTACTCTGAGACCTCATAGCCTTCTATGCTGATCTGTTCCAGTGTTTCACCCTTGGAGTGTTTCTCCTACCAGCCATTTAAATCCCTCCTCAGCAAGTCTAGGCTTTGCTGTTTTGTGATCTGTTTGCTATGGATAGGGAGGACAGGTTATTCCCTTGTTTCCTGGCATTACTGTTTTGGATATTTGCTGTGTCACATTTTTTCCTCAGGCTAATCAATTCTCTGAGGCTCTGCTTGGAGGTAATTTTTAGAGATGTCCAAGGTGGTGTGTTTTGTTTATTTTTTTCCTGGGGAGTTGGGACCTGAAAATGGTCACAGTTTGTTCACTGATGTTTGCATGTGAGTGTACGGGATGGATGACTTCAAGTATCTTGTATCAGGAAATCTAATTATGGACTGTGGTATGATGTTTTCCAGCTTTTCAATGTCATAGCTTTGCTGATTCATATTCCAGTCCATTTTACATTTGCTTTATTGATATTTTTTTTGCTTACACGTAGAAACTTGCCCACAGCCCTAGTGCATTGTGGCCTATTTTTCTCAGACCATTTCTCTAATCTGTTAAAATAATTTTGAATTCTTACTCTGTTTTCTAATGTACTTTTAGTTCCTTTCAGCTTTGCATCACCTGCACATTTACTAAGGACTCTCTTTTTACCATTGCTGACTTCACTGATGAAAAATTTGAATTGTATGAAAAACGACCCATTCAGTGAATTGCTTGTTTGAAGGTGAACCACTTTCTAGGTGTGATTTTTTAGTTTGTTTGTTTGTTGCCTGACCAACTCTGCACCTACTCCAAAGCAGTTTCATCTAACCACATTCCTTTGTTGGCTTATGAAAATATCCTGCAAGTCTGACTATGTCCCTGTTTAAGCTAATACCAACAGCTTGCCAATGCTGTCAAGAAAATATCCTGTTCTTTGCTTTGTGATTGCTGAACCTTGTGCCAAACCAGTTAGCCTTGCTCACCTAGAGGTGGTGCTTGCTGCTTCCCATGAGGCGAAAGGCTGAGATTGCCTGTTGGATGAAAAATTGGGAGGCAAATAAACAATATTTTTATTAATTTCTAGCTAATCATAACTAACTACTAAGTCTAGGGTGATCTTAGGTAATTGGCTATAGTTAGATAATTTTGGTGCCATTTTTCTTTTTGTGTGCAAAGCACTCTGAACATACTTGTTCAGTCAACCACAATTCATTAATTAATATGGATGACAGCTCTGTGTACTGAATCATTAAAAAGAAATTCCAAAAGGGACGTACATCTCATCTGTACCAAGCAGGCTCCAGAGCAGGATGGAAAGGGGTCTCTTCACACTGACTGCTTTGCTCACTCCAGGCTCTGGCCATTCCTGCAGGAGCCCGGTTCAGCTCTCATCCAGAAACAGGTGATGATGGTCAGGTCAACCCTTCTATCTTCCGATTTTCTCCTTTCATACAAAATGATATCAATGTGGTAATCTTGGTGCAGGTGGAGTCTTGTCCATGGAAGAGCAGCCCGTGGGACTGCAGATATGAGATATGAGAGCCAGAAACTGCCAGGAACAGAGGGCACCTGCTTGAGCTGCCATGGACCTGGCGAGTTAGAAGAACAATTTGCAAATTCAGCACAGACAGTAAGGGAGAAAAATAGACACAGTAAAGAAATAGGCAGAGGGGGGTTTTGTAGTCATTCTTGGGGGCAGAGCTGGAATTTAAAAGGTTGTGACAGTGCTTGTGCTAACGGCCATGGTCTGTGCCCAGCAGCAGGTGAGTGGGAGAGTTCAGGAATCCACCTAATTTCCATTATCCTTTTCTTTCTTAAATAAAGAAATAGAAAGAATTGAGAAATTTTGCCTCTCCTGCCAACTTACCCGCTCTGCCCCCGAAGTTTCCCAACACCGCGCTTGCATTGTGTGTCAGGCTCAGCATTTCCCTTCAGCTGCTGCCCTGTGCAGGGGAGGAGCTGGAGCTGTGCTGGAGCCCCGGCAGAGCCGAGCGCGGCGCCGCCGGCACCTGAGCGCTGCCGCCCGTGCCCGGGGCCGGCGCTCGCCCCGCGCCGCTCCGGAGACAAAGGGAGCGCATCTGAGCCCTGCCGGGGCTGCGCTCGCCGGAAGAAACCTAACAATTCTTATTTACCAAATTGACAAAATCCTATCATTGCAATTAAGGGGATATGTAATTAACTGTGTCTTAATTACAGCAGCTGCCACTTCATCTGAATGCAGCAATTTGCGGAGAAACCGGGGGAGATGCTTTAAATTCGTGTGTGTAAACAGCGCGAGCACAAACAGCGCGGCGTGCGCGGCTCCCGGGGCCACGGCCCAAAGGAGAGGCTCCCCGGCTGCCGGCCTACCTGGCCCTGGTGGCCTTTGGAAATCCCTCGGGAGCCAGAGAGCTTCAGGATGCCCTGCCACACACCCATGGCCCCGGGCTTGTACCTCGAGCTGCCGGGCTGAGCCCAGCGCAGCAAACCCTCCCGGTAGAGACGCTTTGAAGAGCCTCTCCTGACTCCCGGCCGCTCCTGATGCCCGGCCTGTGCGGGAGCAGCAGCCCCCGGTGTGTGTGCTGAGTGCCCTGGGCGAGCTGAATTTCGCTTGGTCTCTCGCCGTGCACTTCCATGACTTCATTGCTCCGGGCCGGCAGGAGCACCTCTGCCCGCCTGTGTCCTCTCTGTCCCCCCTGGCTGCTCTGCTGGGAAGCCAGGCTGACCCCATCCGCCTCCTGCAGGTCTGCCTGATATTTAAAAAGCATCCTTTGCTGCTGCAGCCTGCCGTGGCTTATGCAAGTCGCTTCCCGGGAGCTGCTGTGGACTTCCCAGTGTGGCAGAGTTTTCCCTGCTGAGATGCCCAGAAGGTCAGGGATTCACTTGGGTACAAACCACTTGGGTTTTGCCACCTTTCTAGCCCACCTCAGCGGTTGCCGGCTCCTGCTTCCTGCCTGTAACCAGAACTTGTTGACTGGCTGTGCTGGCTTAGGGTGGTGAGCTGTGACAGAGTGGATGTGGTTTTGGATGTGGTTTTTCATACCTGGAGATGCAGCGTGGACTTCCCTGCACTTCCCAGGCAGGAGCCACAGGTGCTCAGGAGGTAGGAGGAGGGCTGTGCCCTGCTGGGATCACTTCCCAGCTCTGCTCCCCAGATGTGACTGCTCCTGGAGATCAGGTGGAGGGGCCGTGTTATCCCTCCGTGCCTCAGTTTACAGAGCATCTGTGCCTCACAAATACCAAGCTAAGCCCAGAAGCATTAATTGCTGAGCTACAGTTTGCAAAGAGCCTTGCACACCCCCTCTGCCACTGCTAGTAAATAGGATTGATGTGACAAAGGCTGAGGACTGCGCCTGCTCAAGTTGGCACACATCACTGGGGCTCCATAATTCAACTGCATTGATTTGTCCTGTATGTTTCACATGTGAAATAAAGCTCCTCTTTGTCAAGTCAGCACAGGAAGGATATCCTGCTTGGTGCTAGCAACATTCCTCTGGTTTCCTAATTGAAACCTAAGCTCTTTTCTTAGTGTTTCAGTAATGGGCATCATCACAAAGACTGGATTATTAATACACGCATCAAGAATTTGAAAACGTGGGATGACATCCTGTCAGTATTTAAATGGTGGCACAACCTCCATGGATGCTGGTGTAACCAGAATTTCACCAGCCAGCACTACTCAGCTGTCACAAGCTCTCTTCACATTGCTCTGGGGGCCTCTGTGTTGCAGTCAATGGCACTTCAAGAAAAAAACACAGTTAAACTTGTTAAAACTTGTACATGTTAATCTCTTAAAAAGCACCTAGTAATTTTAGATTTCCATGCTGAATCAGGCTTCATGGAAAACTACTAATGTTTCTCTTTCTGTCTTCTTTGGGATGGAGCATGTGACCCACATGGTGTTTTTAATACCAGTTACATTTGCATGGATATGCAGCCTTTGTTTCATCAACTTTCATATTTTGGTGCCCACCTTTGGAAAGGTAAAAGGATATTCTCACTCAGTTATTTCCTTGGGACTTGTCTGTGATGTTACTGGTTGTGACTTGGGTACAGTCTTAGCAGGAGAAGTTAAAAAAAAATAGAAGGAAACAAAGCAGCCTTTCAATTTTTTTTTCAACCCAAGTGGAGTTCCTAGGCAGGAGTGATGTAAGTTTCAAAGCTGTAGACAACTTCAGCTTTCACTGATGTATTTTGTAGGCTCCAGTATGGGTGCCAGCAGACTGGCTTTTGGTAACAGGATTTGGAAATGCCACCCAAAGGTTCTATTGTCAGCTGAGTGACCTTAGCAATGATCACAAAAATAATGCAGAAAACCAGACACCAGAAAAATATTTTTTCTCCATGTTCCCTGTTTGATAGGTGCATGGTTTCATCCCACCCTGCTGACACTACCACCTTCATAAGATGTATAAATGCTGTCAGTACAGGCACCTACTGAAGATTTCTTTCGACCCTGCCAGAGGATAAGTGAATTATGTTCACTCTCCCACGTGTAAACCTGGAGAAACAAACCTGTGGTCAGTCACACTTAGGTGCTTTATATTCCAGCACCAGTCATGCAGTTAAAAATGGGTTTTTTTAACATCGAGGTGTTTGACAACAGTGAATGTCCCATACCCAGGAGTGCTGTGGCAACTCTGTTGATCTGTGAAAGCCCTCCCTACCCCTGTCCCTGTTGTTTCAGTAGCTGAGATCCCTCTGGGATCAGAGGGACTTGCTTGTTTTTGCTACTGCTCCCCCCGCCTCCCATCTCTGCTCCCCAAAGGCTGGCCCCTCTCCACAGGAGGCAGGCAGGGGCTGCTGCCTCTATCAAATCACAGGGTGTGAACAAAGGACTGTGAGGAACTGGAATGAGATCACCAAATCCATTTGATTTATTTGGGATTTGAGCCCAGGTCTTCTGGGTGAAAGTGAGTGCATTAACCCACTGTGGGAGTTAATTCCTTGCCTAGTCATTATTCAGGCATCATTAAAGTATTCATTGTGCTGGAGGTCAAATCAGATTACTCTAAAGAATTTGGAATGGGAAAAATGCTGGGGTTTTTTCATCAGCCTAAGTGTTTGGTTATCTCAGTGTTTAGCTATTTATATTATGCCTGCCACTGTGGCATGTCACTCTATAAACAAAGGGATGCTCCAAATCTTTTATTATTTTAATGGCATTAATGTTCTTCATCTGGGGAAAAAAAATAAAATAATTTCTCTCTGGAAGATAACAGAGTAAGTGGTTTCACATAAACAGCAGCTCTGGGAAAACTGCTCTGCTAGGCTCACCCAGGCAGAACATCCCACAGCTCTGCATCCACGGCACCCACACTCACCCAGGCACACCTGGATATGCTTTGGCTCCCCCCACAGTGCCAGGGACAAACACCCACTATTGCAGGAAGGGCTGGCCTGCAATAGCAAGAAGAGCAGAGGAGGATGACAGGCTGGATCTAAGCCTCATGGAGAGGAGGAGGAGCAGCACTGCACAGCTCTCGGCTCTCGTGCATGAGCGTAACTTTGGTGCAGAGCTCTCCTCAGGAGATGTAAGGTGGGTGCCTTGTTCAAACCACACGCTCTGGCACCAGGGTGGAGAAGCAACACATGGGCTGGAGCAAGGAGTATTCTTTTCTTGGCGATTCCTAAAGATACAACTTGGATCTTCGATCCAGATATGCGATCCAGACATATGCTGCCCTTATCACAGAATGGAAAGATGCAAGGATAGTAGCTCCATGCTGGAAGGAGATCAGTGAGGCAGAAGGAAGAGCAAACAAAGGGTGCAAGAATTCAGCTCCCACCCCAGAGATACCTGTCTGGCTTTCTGATTGTGGCAGCAAGGGGAAAGGACCCAGGGACTGGAAGCAACTTGAAAACCAGATTAAACTAGTCTGTTACTGTAAAATAAGATGATGGTCCCCTTGGGGACACGCAGTGGCTGGGAAGGAAGTCTAAACATTGAGATTATTTTAGTGCTGAGAGACACAGGTCATAGTCTCGGTGTCTGGCACACTTCTGTGAAGAGGAAAGGAAGGGTGAGAGCACCAGCTGGCTGTACTGGGGATGACAGGCAAAGGATTCTTCTAAGGCTGAAAGAGGCTTCCATAAATTAGTATCTGTTGGGCTTTTATTTAACCTTGCTTCATGTGAAACAAAGCCAAGATAATCATCCTGTTAGCTCCCTCCAGAGGAATCCCAAACTTTCTGCCCAGTTTGATGAAAGTGATGTTCTCAAAGATGTTCAGTCCCTGCAGTTTGGTTCCTTTGTCTGAATGGGTACCTGAGAAGGAAACAGAACCTCAGAGCTGCAGGACCTCAGGAGCAGCATGCCATGAAGGGAAGGGAATTTACAAGCACTGAAGCAGCAGATATCTGCCTTCTGCAGCACAAAATGGAGAAATTGCTAAAGGGAGTACATTAGACACGAGGTAACCCAGGAGCAGGACATGCAGTTGCAGATCCAACCTGCAGAATTTCATCTGCCCAGCAGCATTTATTTGTAATTAATTTAAAATTGAATCTGAAATTCCCATGAGTTTCTCCATCTAGAGTCTGAAATATGTTTGTGTACTTTGAAATTGACAGGATGGAGTTTAGGGGACATAGGAGATGTCCTGGACTGCAGTGAGCTGCACTGAATGGCAGTGCCCAGCCAGCATGGGGGCACAGGGTGGAAAGGTGTGCAACCCTGAAAGCAGGAGGAGCGTTCTCCTGCCACCTTCACCTCCCTTTGTGTGCTTTGTGTGCTTTTGAGGGGCTCAGAGAGGCTAGATGTCCTCTTCAGGCACTTCCAGTCCCACTGGCTATGAATCAGATACAGAAGTGAAACTGTATGAATCCAAAATGTCTGGTTTCCTGGCCAGTAGCACTGGGAGAAAAGTTCATTAAATGTCAGATGAGGATCCAAGCCATGTAATTTGTGTTTCAATCTAGCATGCAGGCTCTGTTTGTTAAAGGAGGGATAAAAATTGCTGCCTCTGTTTCTAAATATCCTGGTGCAGACCTTGACTTCGCCCTGCAGCAAGAGATCCTGGCAGCACAGCGTAAAATCAACTTGCTAAGGAAGACATTACTTGGTGCATGGAGCCCCAGAGGTGAGAAGTACTTTGTGCTGTGTCATGGATGGTCCTTCTCTTGCATGGTCTTAGATTTCACACGAGGCAGATCTGTGCCCTCATTGGGAACAAGAACCATCTATCATCTGTGTAGTTCTGTACATTGCAACATAAAAACTGGGGGCAGTCTTTAGTGCTAGCCATTCCGGTAGTGGAGTAACCTGGAAAAATGTCCTTCTGACTGCTTTTGCCTCCTCCCCCATATATGAGGAACCTGGAGCAGTTCCTCATTGCCTACTCCTTTACTAACCTAGTGTCCTTATACCTCCAGTACAACACTTGCAGGATAATGGCTGGAAACTCCTAACCTAGCAACTTCTTCCCTGTGGCACATGATGGCATTTAGGACTGACCTTCCATAGGTGCCGGGACAGGAGGCTCATGAGCCAGCACACCTCCATGGGACAGGACCCTGACACACAAATACCTGCTGATCAGCACAGCTTTGATTATCCAGCAGCAAGGATTCATTTTACAAGATGAACTGGGATGATTGCACTCCTACATTACTGGACCTGCCTGCTCCAGTCTGGCAACTTGGCAGGGTCCTGAATTTGGCAATAGTCAGCCTGTGGTGACTGTGGGAGGGTGGGAATGGGAGACGATTCCCCATTCTTCCATAGGGATGAGGCTGCCTGGGAGGGACCTAAATACACTTGATGCTGACTGGGTGGACCAGTGGGTATGTGAAAGCAGAAGCCTGCTGACAGTCTGCCCTGAACCATTGGCCTGTTTTTGTTTTCAATGTTAAATATTACAAAAATATTGCACTGGGGATTGGTGATTTAACCCTTGAGGGAGCCCATTTAACACCTTGTTAGGTGACCGTGATGTTTACCTCTAGTTCTGCAGTGGTAGCAGTATCCACTGATATCTTTTAAAAGACAACTGGAGCAGAAGTGATGCTTATGCTGTGAAATAGGTCAAACGTGATGCGACACCTGATCTGTTGAGCTGTAAACCCACCATTTCTCCTCAGCCTCCCTATTGATTATCTGGTAAGTTTAAAATGCTGCTGAAACCTTTGCCTGTCGCCTCACATCACTGCATTAAGGAGGAGGCACAGCCCTGTGTCCTTTCAGCTCAAAGGATCTAATTATTGTATCTCATTTCTGTAACCCAGGGAAAGAGAGAGGGCCATCTTAATGCACAGATGGCCTGCAACTTACGTCAGGAGCCATGGGATTAGGGACTGTCCCAGCAGAGAAAGCTCACTGGCCTTTCTTGTATTGAACTGTCTGCAAATGATGTGTAGTCAAGATCCTGGCCACCTGTGGCCATTACACATCCAGTGGTGCTTTTTGCAGGACCAACATCCTGAGCAGTGCAGGTGGAAATACACTCTAGCTTCCTAAATTCCACTTCCTGACTATATTGCAAGAAAGAGGCATTACCTCCTTCCTGCCCTGAGTTTTCCAATAATGGTATTGAACTGTAGGAAATCAAACAGTTTCTGCATGTTGTCCCAGAGCTGGGAATGTTTCCACTGTGAATTCAGACGATCCAAATGTGTCATTCTGGTTTGTGAGGTGCCTGGGAAAAGTGTTTACCACCTTGAGAAGAAGTCTTTAGTTCAGCAGGCATTTTAATAAGGTGGTAAAATGTCCCAGAGTATACTAAAGACCAAAAGATTAGGAAGAAAAAAAAAAGCACTTCTCGGTTTCACCTTAAATAATTTGATTCATATGAGAGACTAAAACATCCATGTAGGAGCTGAACTGTTGGGGAAGGAGGCTTGGTTCTGACAATAGCAATGATGCAGCCGTGTCATGAGGAAGTGCTTCATGGTGCGGGGTGGAAATGTCTGGAAGAGATACCAACCACACTCAGGCTTGTTCTTCCCCTAATTGCTAGACTTTTATCGAGGGATACACAAAACGAGCACTTAAAATTAGATTCTGAGAGCTCTTGCTTAAATGAAGAGACTGTCAATATTTGCAGAGCGATGCTTCGGCTCACCCAGACAGTATCCGAGTACACAGCACTTGAATGGCTGAATACATAGAGCACTCTCTTCCCTTTCTCTGCTTAATGAAAAACAAAATGAGGAAAGCCTGATTTTGCTTTTCAGGCTCATTGTGTTCATGTTTTTTCCAGATTCTCACAAACTTGGTCTTGACTTCTCTGAAGCTACTTCAAACAGCAGACTCGGCACAATGGTATGCACAGGACTAACACTATATGAAACACAAAACAAAAGAGGGGGAAAAGACTCTTTTTTCCCCCTAAATGTTGTAGGTTTCTGCTTCTCTAATCTCCTGTTTTCTCTGGATTGTCAGATGAAATAGTCAGAGCAGACATTGACTGGCTCTGGAAGCAGAGCAGGAGTGCATTGCCTGAAGGCTGAATTGAATTGTAACACAGCTTGATCTTGCCAGGATGGCTAGGTAAAGTCTCCCACACAACACCCTTGTTTCTTGAACTTTTATCACTAAGAAATCATCATTTTGAAGCTGATGGGCATTAACATCCCAGGTGGTTGGCATCTCTTTGTGAATTTTTTATTTCACTTTGCTAGAATAGCAAAGGCATCTCTTTGTGGTTTTTCTATTTTACTTTGCTGGAATAGCAAGAGCCTGGTCTGGAGCAATTTCATGCATCTCAGGTAAGGCCAGACTCTAGGATCTGTATTGTTGCAAGCTCAAAGCATCCACAGTGAAGGCTTCTGCCCTCTAATCTTTCTGTGCTCAAAGCATTTCTCACCCATCCCTGACCTCTGATCTTCTTGGATCTCTGGCTTTTGCAGGCAATCAGCTGTCCTCCTTTGCAAAACCTTCCCTGTCTCTGTCTCCCCAGTGACATGGAGCTGATTCTGACACAGGGAATAGAAAGTCTTGCAGCCCACAGCAGGGGTAGAAAGTCTTGCATGTCTGCTTCCCTGCCCTGCTGCATCTGTCACCCTGCATGGGTGTTACTGGGTCCCTGTGCTGGGAGCAGCCAGAGCATGGGTGTGGTTCATAGCAACAGCACTTCCCACCTCTTCCATCTAGACCTACATTTAATAAATGTCTTGTAAGCCTCTGAGTACTTTATAAAGAAGGCTGAATGTTTATATCTTCCCTCTACAGCTCAGGTGCTTACTTAAAGCCCCATCACATGAGGACCTTGTTTTCCATTTTCCTGATGTCTTGGCCATGGCACCATGATGCAGTCACCAGTTACTCCCCCATTTCTTCCATAGCAGGTCCCTGAAAGTGAGATGTTTCCCCATCCTAGGAGTACTCTCGCTGGCCTGTCCCTGAGGTCAGGGCATACAATTCCAACCCTGATTTCCTGGAACGAACCATCCATAAAAGCAGAAGTATCTGACAAATTTGGTCTGGCACAGGCTGTTCATTGCAAATCTTAATGCAAATAAGAGAAATGTCAGTGCTAAAAGAAAAAGAGTATTTAGGAAAAAAAAATCTTGCGCCGTTTTGTGGCATTTGTGCATAAAATAATGAGGCCAAATATATCACCATTGGATTTGAGCCAGATAAGTTCATAACGTCTAATCCAGCTGGTGGATCATGACTCCCTTCATTATTTAAAGCAATGCTGTGGGAAAAGACACACAGCAAAGCTAACAAGATGGTGCTTGAGCTGCCATATTCCTGGCAGCCGAACAAATGCAGCGTGCGTTTTCTCACACCAGCAGGGAGAGGAAAGGAAAACGTGGAGCTAACAAGGAGCCCAGCATTCCCTCACGATGCAGGCTGAGCCTCACCCACTGCCATTCCCCTGCAGTCTGGTTCTGTTCATCTCCAGTGAGGCATTTCCCTCCTCCTTGACCATGATCCTGGCCCTTGGAAGGTGCTGTGCTGCCCAGCCAGGAGCAGGCTGTGCTGGAGCAGAGCAGTCCATGCAGCTCTCCAGCCTGTCCCTCTGATACTGGGAGACAAGTGGGAAGCACCTACCTTGCAATGCTTCCCCTGTGCCCACTGCTTGGCAGCTCAGGGATGGAGCCACTGTTGGTAACTTTGCATGGATCAGCCCTTCAGTGACTTATTTTTTTCTTCTAATTCACCCAGTCTCCCATGCAAACTTTCTGGGTCATGTGTGGAAATCACGTCTTGGTTGCATCCTCTGGTCTGCAGTACCCTCAGCCATCTCCTCCTCTCCTGGATTCCATGCCCCTCCTTCACTCTTGTCTCCTTGCCTAAGTCCATCCTCCCCGACTCAGCTGATGGGGCCTTGTGGTTTTTGGCACTGCTGATTTGGGAATGGTCTATAAACCCCAGCACAAGCCTGTCCCTGCACATGGTCCCTCTGCTGCTGATCATGAGGGGCCACCTCTGGTGGACCTTGCCTCAGGATGGTTGACAGGTCCCTGTCCCCAAAGAGCCTCCAGCAACTTTCAGCCCCAGAAGGTATCTTGCTGCCTTGTGTTTAAGATGGATGTTTTTCAGGCCATGAGCAGTGGTCCAGCACAACTTCCACAGCAGGGAGGACACAAGGGCTCTGCATAACTCAGAGGTACTTGGCTCAGAGGCAGCCATGTGTGTGTGTCTGCATCGTTCTTTGTAACTGTGGGAAGATTGATTGGGGTGAAATGGCATCAGCATGCACAATTCTGCTTCTCCTCCTCCCGAGTCTTTCAGCTCTTCTTTGCTTGTTTTGGAGGCAGCTTTCTGTGGAAAAAAATAAAAGGACACCCTTGCTTCACTGCTCATGATATATGGCCACAAGGGCAAAGCATTTTTTATTTTTCCAGATAAAATGAAAAAAGATATCCTAGTAATGACATTTGTTTTTCTTCTGAGGTTCATTTTCCAGGAACATTGATTCTTGTCTTAGAAAACTCATTGAGCAGAGAGCATGGCACTTGTCACTGTGGTCCTTAATTGATGCATCAACAGGACTGCCATGTATCTCCATATATCTCCAAATATATGAGATATGCAGAAATAAACAAAAACTCAAGGCACAATGAAAAGTACAAAAATATGATTAAGTAACTTCCCTGCAAATCAATTTTCACTTGATTTTTTCCTCTTCTGTCTCAATCTGACAATCTCCTCTGTCATCCATTCAGGCTTCCAAGAGAAAAAGCAGGGCAAGACAGACATTACCTTGTATGGTGGGAAAACAGACCCCTCTTTGTACTGTAGGTGATTTTCACAGTTCTCTTTCACATAAAAAAATGAATAGACTATTGTCACGTACTTGTACATCAGCATCTGAGTCTTGGCGGACTCAAACAAGAGAAGACACAGAGTAGGAATCAGAAATAGCTTTATTGTAGTGCTGGATGTTTCAGCAGAGGAAATACAAAAGAAGTAAAAGAGGTCATAAACACCCAGAATTAGGTGCGGTGACTTCACAGTGTACTCAACAGCTGCTTGGGAATGATTTCCTTGGAGGGCAAACATTGACTGCCTGCAGGCTGAGTTCAGGAGGCAATCATTTTGGGCAAAGAGATTTTGGGCAAAAGGAACAGGGGCTGGGTCTGGACTGTGGGGAGAGTGGAAGGGGCAGAGATATTGAGTGGCAGAGCCCTGAGGCTCAGGATGCTGAATATCTGCCTGTGCACCACCTCTGGCACTGCATTTGCTGCTGGTTCCGCAGCTCTGCTGGATATTTTGTGAAACCAACTGGGGACTCTTGCCAGGCTGCTGCTTTCCTCAGGCTCCCAAATCTCAAGAAGCACACACTTCGAGGTCCCTCAAAACAACCACCAAACTCCTTTGTTTGCTCGCTTGTTCAGGTGCTATCCATGGATGTGAGGGTGCCCAAACACTGCTGCTTGATCCTTGTGCAAGGCAGGGAATCCTCTGCAAAGAGCACCTGCACATTTGTTCCCCAGGTCTTGTTTAAAAGCCCTTTCCCAGAAAAAGGGTGAGCACACTAAATGCCTGTTTGTCACCTCTCTGGGTGACACTCTCCCTTGCAGATGTCTGTGAGTGCCACTTCTCTCTCTGCTTCCAGCCAGCATGAAAACTGCCTCTGTGTTTCCTCATTACTGCGTCCTCGCTGGGTCTCCTCATTTCTAGAGCAATGCCTTTGAGCATTCCTGACAAGTGGTGGCTGCTTGCTGGTGAAGGCTCAGTGTGAAGTGGTATCAATTCTCCAAGCCAAGGCTGGCTGTGGCTGAGGTTTGGGCTGTGCTTTTGTAAAAGTGAGGTGCTTGTTCCTGCATGGTGCGGTGATGAACATGCCAGAGAGCGAGTGGGATGGCTGCCACAGCATCACCTCTGCAGTTCACGTGCACAGTGATACAAATGCAACCTTTCTACCCTTTAAGGCCACTTTTGGGCTTTCCTTGAGAGCAACCCATCAGGTTTTGCTCTTCTGCTGCTTTGCCCTGTGGGCATGGGATGAGGCCAAGGAGGGAGATGCAGCAGGGAGCAGGGGCAGGCAAAGGGCCAGGGAAGCCCATGAGCACACGAGATGTTACTGAACTGCAGAGGGAAAAGCCACGAGGCCTCCAGAGCTGCCCCCACACAAAAGTATGCTTTGTATTTCCGTGTAATATTTATTTATAGTATATATTCATTTGTACATACACATACAAAGGTAAGTTTTGTATGAAAGTTAAAAAGTTTTGCAAAGTGACAGCAGCTGCCCAAACACCAACTCTCCTGCACGGTCCAACACAAGCTCGGGCATCCCTACAGGAAAGAGCTGGGTGCGGGGATCGACGCAGGCTGCCCTTGCCCGAGGGGGCTCTAAGGGTTCGGTTCTGCGAGAAAAGAGCCCCCCTGGGTTCCCGGCTGCCGCGCCAGGCCCCTCTGCAGCGCTGGGNCCCTTCCCCGCCGCCCCCGGGGCAGCGCCGCCGCTCCGCCGGCACCGCCGGCAGCCGGAGCGCTGCGCTCGGAGCCTCCGCCAGAGCGGGGACAGCGGGCACCGGGCACAGCGAGCGGGGCTGAGCGGGGCTTTCCGAGCAAGGCAGCACCCCGGGCATTAGCGTGCCTTCGTCTGTGTGTTTCTTGTTCTTTTCTGCCGTGCTGCGCAGGTAATTTCGCCGTGCGGGAGTGTCGGTGTGTCCCGGGACGCCGCGCTCAGCCCCGGCCCCGGCCGGCCCCGGCTCTTTGTCACCGCCTTAGGAGCTGCCAGGGGCTCGCACCTCCCGAGGGAAAAGGAATTAAAGCCGTGGCCGGGTCAAAAGAGGGCTTCGCTGGCCGGTTTTAGGGCTGCGACGAGACCAAACTATAAAACCCGACTGAGAACTGAACCACAATCGAAAGTGCTGGAGGTGGAATTTTTTTTTTCCTTCCCGCAGAGACTCTGGGTTTTGTTTCAGAAACTTCATAGGCGTAGGAGCTGGCTGCAAAGGTTGAACCAGATCTATTCCAAGTTTTATCTGCCTCACAAAAGTCATTTTGGCAGCCAAGGAACCGACAAGACCTGAATCCAAAACCAAGCAGAAGTTCCCTGTTAGAAACTTTAGAGCAGGAAAATGTCTAGCACTTCAAAACAATGTAGGCTTTCATGTGAAGCTCTTTGCAAACTTACAAAACAGTAAGAAGTTCTCGGATAAAACCCTGTTTATTTGCAGTGCGCACAAACAGCAAGTCCAGGTTCCTGTACCCAAGGTGAAGGGCCTGCAAGAGTGTGCAAAAATTGGCTCTAAGTGCATAGTTGTGTATGGCTCCAACACAAAAAAGCTGTGACAAGCAACTGAATGAAGTAAATGCTTTTCCTACCAGAGTAGTGTAGCGAGTGCATCTGAGGCCATTCCTCTTCTCCTTCCTAGTTTGACATTTTCCTGGCCTCGTATGCTAATGGAAACCGTCCTAAACTAGCAGGTATCACCTGCCCCTGCAGGGAAGCAGCATCTCCCTCTCCTAGTACTTGCCACGAGTGAAAATTTCTGGAAACAAGTGAGAAAGCTGAGTTAAAAGGCTTTATCTTGCACATGTAACAGTGCTGCTGAATGCGACACAGACCGTCGAGAATCTGAGCCTGTTACAAAACTGCCATTCAGCACAGAGGCAAGTTTCAGAGCATCGCACTGTGTCCCCACATTGCCCTTCTGAGGTCCTCAACATGAGGTCTTCCTCCTGCCCAAGACCTCACAGATGGGGCAGCGATTGCTGGGGGAATAAATTATAGCAAAGGAAAGTGGAATTAGGCATCGTGCAGCCAGGGCTTGTGTGTCACTGTTTCCCCTTGAAAAAATTTACTTCTTTTACTTGTGATTTGAATTGCAGCTGCAGTTTGAATTGCAGGACCCTCTGCGCTGTGCCATGCACAACTGCATAATTACAGGACGGCATGTTCTCCACTTGATTGCGATCTGAGCAGGGTGCTTCCTCCCACCCCGCCAAAATGGCCCCCGGCCAGAGCCCATCAGCCTGCCTGGGGGAGGGAAACCGGCTCTGCTGGGAGCGGAGGGCACAGCTCGCAGGGAAAAGAGCAGGAAGAAGTGCTCCTAGTTTGTGGAAACCTCAGGAGTATCACAGAAAGCTGCAGAACCAAAAAGGCAGCTGGGTAATGCTGCAAAAAACAGAAGTGGAGGGGGCTGGCTCTGTGTTGACTGAGGGTGTGTGGTAGCCATCAGCAAGAAGACTTTGGCTGTGCTGGGACATCAGGACTTTGGGGGGTGACACCTGGAAGCTATTAGGCTTTACACAAAAAGTTCTCCTCCAGGAAGACGGATTATTAAAAACAACATTAACCTTCAGCACACATACTCCATGCCTGTCTGGATATGGCAGCTTTTAGAAGAACATTCTTGATCTTAACATCTTTTACCTGGGGAATCAAAACATCCTAACATGTGACCTCATAGCGTATGAGATAGCAGGGGGCTCATGAAAGCAGGGATCCCAGCTCTGTGGCTGAGGAAGTCACATTCCAGTGTTTTTTTCTAATGATGTATTTACCTTCTTAATGTGTGCCGGGTAAAGTGCACTGAGACATTTTAATCAGCATTGTCAGGAGATGTTTCTTGTCTTGGCTTCAGAAACCTTGTCTGCATCCTGTTTCACTGTCCATCTCTTCCTGTCCAATAGTTGTTATGCTACCGAATTTAGATTTGGAAGCAGGAAAACTGCATGGACAGATGACCCAGAAACTTTCTGGAAGCATGATCGAGGCAGACATGTAACTTTTTGATTACTTTTTATATTTAAGTACTTTCCTCCTCTGCTTTATTTCTGGGTTCACGTCAACAGAGCTTTCTTCTTTATCTACTTCAAACATGATATCTCCTACCAGGGCTGCTATTTAATTATTTTGCTGTAATACGCATCTGGAAGCATTGTAGATTCTTTCCTCTGTATTACAGTGCATGTGATTTGTTTTCTTGCTGTCCAGCTGGATCATGCTTTTTTATAGATGAAGATTTACTGAAGTGAGAATCTTTTCTCCAATTAAATACTCTCAGTTTAAGAAATCATTCTCATTTTATGTGCAAAGATATCTTGAAGCCAGTCCAGGCAATGCAAGATAATTGATATTTCCTCCTTTATGAGGTGTTTTTTTCTCAAGCTGTTTATGTTGTATCAGGGAGACCCCTGTGTAGTCAAAAGGTTATTCATAAATAATGAGCATACAGAAGTCTTGTCCCTCAGCTGAAGGGCAAATGGAGAGAGAACAAGCCCACAGCTCCTCCTGAGGCCAGATGTCACCATCAACATCTGCCCCAAAGTACTGGCACTCATGATGGATTTGCCCTTTCCAGAAAAGGTTCTTCTAGCCCAGTCCAGACACACATGGGGTGATGCTCTGACCACTGCGAAAAGCAGAGCTCAATTTTTAGGCAAGAAATTCCTTTAGTGCAGTAATCTGGGGAGATGTCACAAATTTATGGGTGCTGGAGCCTCTCTTTATCATTTGAAGATTTTCTTTGAGACCTCTACCTGGACAGCATGTGCTGTAGATGAAATGTCAACTCAATCATTCTTCAGTGAGGTGTTGTTGCGTTTTTTTTTCCTAAAGATACATTTAAAGGGCAACTCATTTACATAAGATTTTCATATCCTTGGTTTTAAAAAGGCTTAAGGAGCCAGGACTGTGATCTGAAATATAATATTCTTACCTTTTGCAGTGGCACAGGACAGGAGGAGTTGTCATAAAAAAAAATTATTCCATTTTCTTTGTAAAGGAGTATTGTATAAACTGTGAAAGACATTAAAATAGTAAATAGTGTTACAGTTCTGGATTTTTATTGTTTAACCCCAGGCATTTACTGTGGGTTCTCTATGTGGAATGTGATGGAATTATTGTGAAGATGCATTGTTTAAATATTAAACAATAATGTTCTTCTTTTGATGGTGAAGCCAGTATTAAACCTGTTAATTTTTCATTAGAACACCTAAAGCCAAATTTGTTTAAGCTCTCAGTTTGCTGTCATCTTCATAACAGAAAACACCAAGTAAAAGCCACACAGACCTGAGAATGAAATGTGGGAGCCAGCTCCAGGCTTCCTCACAAGGTGGAGGGGAAGAGAGAAGCAGCAGGAGGAGAAGGAAGAAGAAAAGCAGCTCAGGGAAGAGAGAATGAGGGAAGAAAACATAAAGAATCTACCGAGCAACAGCAAAAGGGTTTGTAAGTACTAAACACACAGTACGGGAAAGGGCTGATCCATGGAAATAACCCCCGCTTGGCAAAAGGCATAAGGGGGTGTAGGGCTGGAGCCAGGTCAGTGCTGGGGGTGGCACCTGCCACTGCAGGACAGGGCTTTTCTGAGCCACAGCCAGCGGCCTCACAGCATTCCCAGCGGGAAATAAAGGCAGGGATACTTCAGGGCTGAGTTTGGCCCCAGGTGCTTTATTTGATCTCGGTGTGATGGTGAGATGTGTGAGCCAGCTCCTGCTCACCATTCCTACATCAAGGGCTGCACCTGTAAAATCACATCCAGATGGGAACATGTGCCATCACTGTTGTTTTGTGATCGCCAGCAAGAAAAATAACTTGCAGGAGGTGTTTGTGTGTGATCCTTTTGAGCATAAATGATTTTAAGCTGTGGTTGGCGAGTATGGTAGTGGCTGGGCAGGGAGATGGAGTAGGAAGAGCTGGATGAGGCTGCATTTGCCAAGCAAGGAGAAGGATTTTACAGTAATTGAGATGTGAAATGCTGAGAGTCTTGACAAGAGTTTTAGCTGTACAGATGGGTAAGGAAGGCCATATCTCAGAGATGTTATGCAGAAAGAATCTGCAAGCAGCAGAGAGCGAGCTTGGATGCGAGCCCGGGGGAGGCACCCACAGGAGTCGCTGCCCAGGTGACTCTGGGGAGAGGCAGTGAGGAGTGACGGATGGAAGTATGAATGGAGGCAGAGACGGAGGGGTGGGTGTGTGGGTGGGTGTCTGGGGGAAGGGATGGGGCTGTGCAGAGCTCTCAGGAACAGGGATCCACCCGCAAAAGGGTGAGGCAAATGATGGGAAGCTGTGTTTTACCCTTGCTATGTGCAAGCTGATGCCTGCTTGTCCACACAAAGATGAGACTTCAGATTTTCATCTGGACAGGTGACAAGTCTCCAGTAATGCATTAGATCTTGGAGAAAAAATATATTCATGGCTAACAAAGGACTAACACCTTCCCCTTCATCCACTGAGACTTCTGGCTATAAAGAAGACCAAAAAGCAATATATTAATACTTAATATGAGCTATTTTATCAGAAATAATAGGGGGGAAAGGCCCATATTTAACTTTGGTTATTAGAATCTTTTTTTTTTAAACACCACTTTTCTGTTGTTTTAACCAATCCAATTAACCCTGATAGAAAAGTCCCATCCAATTTAATGAGGATAATATTGACAAGGACTTACAGGCATGCCATAAAATGACTGCAAAATCTGGGGGGCCCTGATACATGCGAAGGCCTAAACTGAGCTATTGGCACACGAGCACTGAAGTAAGCAGGGTGATCAGGGATGCTGAGGCAGTGGGACACGGTCCAGCCAACTCACAGGGCAGCAAGCAAGCAGCACTATAATTCATTGGATTGTGCATAGCAGCCCAAAAACCTACATCACTGCTGCTGGTCATATTTTTCACCTGAATTATTTAAGCTCTTTTCTGGAAGGGCAATCTCTGTGTATTCCTCTCCTTCACTCTGTCCTTCCCTTTCTCCTTGTTTTTCTTCCCTTTCTGCCTTATGTGACCAGCTCATTTGCAACATTTCTGCTGCAATCCTGCCGAGATTAATTTTCACTTTTTTATTGAAAAATCAAAATCTTTGGAATTAAAAGCTCCCAATATTGAATTTTCAATAACAGGTGAAAATTATGCTCTGCATGACGATGAGGAGAAGGATGCGCTGAGCTGGGAGCGCGATGACGTAGGAACCAGTGAGTTCATGTTTGACCCACACGAGACAACTGGGGCAAGTATTTAAAGAAAAGCAAGAGAGCAAAAGGCATTTGGGAAGTGCAGCAGTGAACATGGGGGAAGGAACTTTTCCATTCAGGGCAGGGGTGGTAGGAGGAGGAATTTTCCTGCCTTTTGATTTCAAAGCAAAAGCAGGAGCAGGATGCAGAATTTTTTGGGTCGTGGATGAGTTTGTGGGAAAGCATTGGAGACTTGAGGATTCCTATCAGGGGAGAAGCAAGTTCTTAAGTGCTGCTGTGGCTGCTCCCATCTGTCCATTCCAGGGACCTCGTGCCTGCAAATGCCTCGCTGTGCCCCATGTGTGGTGAGCGATGGGAGGGCAGGTCATGGCAGTGAGGGGTGAACCCCTCTGCTGCAGCAAATGCAGTGAGGAAGCCAAGGGTGTTTTCTTTGTTAAACCTTCCACTGAACTGATGCAGATCAGCAACAACATCACCAGCTTCACTGGCACCCAGCATCCCTTTAATTACCATCCAGCCTGGCTCTGAGAGGGGTTAAGCAAGGCCATGGAGACACTGCCAGTACACGCTGTGACTGCTCGCCTGGCTCGCACCAAGGTATCCACATCTTGCACTTTCCTGGAGTAGCCTCCTTTTTCTGCTAGGCCCTTTGTAGTTGCATGGACATGTGCCCAAGTGAGGGGTGCACATTCAGAGAGCGGCCACCCTGGGAGCCACATGCCAAGAGAGAGGCCTTGTGTGTGTCAGGTGGTAGGTCAGAGACCCTCAATACAGTCACAGAAGGCTTTTCCATCAAATCTCCAAGAGCACACTACTGCTCAAGCACTGTTTCATTTCCTACGAGTCTTTGAAGATGAAGATCACATTTGTCTCAGTTTCCAGTGAATGTGAGACTCCAAGATTAATTCAGAAGAGCAATGGCCTGCTTCTCCAATACTGCCTACCCAGAGCCCAGAGCCCACAGCTGGTCCTTGCACAGTCAAGAAAAGTTTTGCTGCCGGCATTGCCTGTCCTGGGCATAAAGCAGGGCAAGGCAGGGAAAACAAAACACGCAGTGAATCCCTGGAGTGCCTGAGCCATGCAAAGTGTTGGGTAGCTGCACCAGGGATCTCAGCCATATTATCTGTATGGGAAACCCTTGCTGACCTGGAAGGAACCACCAGGAATGTTCCACAACACATTCTCAGGTCCTGGAGGGAGCAGCCAGCACCCTCAGGTCACAGTAGCTGTGAGCCCTGCCCCGTGCAAGGAGGTAACAGGAGGAAATCAATCTGAATTGAAAGCATTGTTATAAAATTTCACTGTTGCTCCCTCCCTCCCACCGACCCCATCTCCCTTCCCAGCTAGCCCCAGGGAAAGGAACTGGCAGCAGCACGTGAGAAGTGCTGCAGATGAATGGTGTGTAATAGACACAGCTGGACAGATCTGGCACACAGGAGTTCATCCAGTGCCTGCCAGCAGCCCAGCACCCCCCAGGTATTTGTGGGAGTCTCCCTCCTCACTTGGAGCACAATGAGGAAAGGAGCCATTCTGGGGGAGTTGTGGCAGAAGGCAGCAAACCTTTCCCACCAAGATCCTCAGGGCCAGATTACTCTGTCAGGGAGGGCATGGAGGGTCTGAGGGCTGGACATGGGGCTGCTGCCTTGCAAACCAGGTGAGTGCCGGCAGCCCCACAGGCACTGCTGAACTGGCATGGCCACAGCTGAGCAAGACAGCTCAGAGGAAGCCTCTGCAGGTCTTCTCCGTGGTGGAGGAGGGTGGTCTGGGCATTGGAAAAGACCATCTCCTAAGTCAGGTGGCCCTGCTGCTCCCAGAGGGGTCCTCCACTGGATGCATTTGAGAGATGGAGAAATGAATAATGGAAATAAAAGTTGACAGTTGGTTAGGTACCAGATGATTGTGACCTCATTTTTTTGGTGCAAAAAGAAAAGTTAAAACCCAGTACTAATTAGGGACATTTGGTGCTTACATTGATAGAGATTATGGGCTGAATAACCTGGCAGAGAAAACAAGAAAAATGTTAATTGTTATTGCTGAAAGATATTTTCTTAAATGCCCAAATCCCTAAACTCAAAGGATTGAGAGGTTCTGCCCAACCCAATTAGAAGGGAATAAAACTGAAGTTATGTGTATATATTTCTAAAGAAATATGTTTGTAAGGGTTGTGTATGAAGTGTGTGTACATATGAATGTTTGCACACACACATAAATAAAGATGGGAACCCACTAATAAGAGACAAGATGCTGTGGAGTCTTCCCTGGACACTGGATGTCTGCATGAGTGGCCTTCAGGAATGGCCAACAGGAGAGATGGGTTTCATGCTTTCCTCCCACTTTAATCACTCCCTCATTGATCATGATGTTTCTGGGAATCTCGGTGTTTGTGTTACATGGACTTACATACATCAGCAGAAGAATGGGAAGTAGGTTGCAAAGGAAAGCACTCAATTGGTAAAATAAAAAATAGTGGATTACAATTATACAATTAAAGGCAAATAATGTAGGGGGTTTTAAAGCATATTAGTAGCACAGGCAATCTGACTAACATTCTGTATCAGTCAATGGGAATGATAAACAGTCAATCAAACATTATACAAAAAGGGCTTTGCAATCAGTAAATATTCCTCTTGTGCATTTGGGAATGAGCATACGCTATATTTGCATCCCAAGAAGATGACAATGATGAAGACGTCTGGTTTTCCAGCTCCATGTTGGCTCCATCTCTGCAGGGCTCCAGGGTGCTGCAGAGCTCCACAGGGTGATGAGGACTTTGGCCAAAGACCTCCCTGGCAGCTGCTGCTGTGATCACACAGTCTCCCAGCCTATTCACTGTGATGGACTTCCACAAACATGCACTCCCCATCCTTCTTTGTGTATTTTGTCAAGCCAGGCTTGCACAGTCCTGCTGGAGGGGGTCCCTGGTGACAGCAGAGGGTCTGTGCTTTGTGGGGCTGTCCATCCTGCTCCCCTCTCCATCTTGCCTGGACAAAACCCACCAGGAGCTCCCACAATGGGACAGATTTCCCTAGGCCAGCTGACCCTGCAGAAGGCGAGGCTGCCCTCACTCACCTGGGGCTGCACATCATTTAGAGGCTGCCCTTTGAGAGCTGTTTTTACCATGAGTCATTATACTCATGGGACTCACAGTGCAGGTTTTTTTTTGAAGTGCAGCTTGTACAATAAACAGTTACAGCAGAGATTTCAGTATCTGTTGAAGTTGAGTCTACTTCTACAGACTCAACTTTAATCAACATCTGGGAGAATCTCTCAAGATATTTATCATCTGTTTTCTTCTCAAGAAGATGCTCAATTGGCTTCCACTGAGTCAGCAAGCAAAGGCATATTTCTCTAGACTGGTCTAATTTGTAATTTTATTGGTTACTCCTTCTCTTTTTAAAGAGGCTGTTGGAGATTTTAGATTTCTCATAAGCCATTAATGGAAATTCTATGGGAACTTAAATTTAGTTAGCTGGCTTCTAATCATTAGATGAAATTAACTTGCTTTATCTGTGAAGCCCCTGCACCTTCTGCAGGATGGCCCTGCTCTGTTGACAAACTGCATGCTGCAGCCTCTCAGCCTGGATACACAGGAAGATTCTGAGCCAAGCACTTCCACATTGTCTTTCCATCGCTCTGCCCAGCCTGTGATGCTTGTGTGTTATCCATTCCCATCACACCACCTGCAGCACTTCAGAAAGTTTGGAGATATATGGTACCTGACAGCCTGCAATTAAGGGCTCAGCCAGGCTGGGTAGTGATACTGCTTTGCCCTTCCTGAAGGATGCAAACTGTCTTCCTTCAAAAGGGCTGTGTGACTCATTCAAATTACTTTTGTTTGTTTTTCTTTATGAAGCAAGTTAATTGCTAGGCCTCCCTTTCTGTCCCACTGGAAGCTGGACTAAGACAAGTTACTACAGAGTTTAGCCTCAGAGGTGCTGTTCTGTTTAGTTCATAGATTTACTGCTGATTATCAAAGTGAAACAAGACAATAAAGAATCATTTTCTTTCCTTGCCTGGCATCCCCAGAGAGCACAGGACACGCAAAGGTAGTCCAGGAATACTGACTTCCCACAGTAAGTGCAACCTGGGGACATCAAGCTGAGATCTTTGAAGGGACTTGGCAGAAACACGTGGGAAGGCTTTCCCAGTGGCATGGTAAGAGCAGCAAGGCTGGAGGGAGGCCTTGCACTGAAGTACTTGGGGCAGGGGGTTCCCCACTGTCCTTGGCATCCCATGGAGGGGAACCCTCTCTGCACTGTCTGGGGACAGGGTGAACATCAGCACCCTGGCACCAGCACCTGGGCAGGCATTGAGGTAAATCTTGGGCCACGTGTACAGGGGTAAAGGGGTGCAGCAGGGCTTCATTTGCAGCACAGCTCGTTGTTTTAGCAGGATGCTTTGCCCTGAAAAAGCTGATCTGCTTGGCCTGGAATCTGGTCAGAAGACAAAGCAATGCAAGCTCTCTATGGGGAGCTACTGGTGGCACCACAGTGGTATTTTTTGGTGCTGAATATTCTAAAAGGCCAGTCTGGCTTACCAGCTTCAAACACCCATCTGTCCCTTTGAAGTAAGACTTGACAGATGAGCTGCTAAACTGACCTGGAGGCCTATGACTGGCAGCCAGCTTCCTTATGCTATGAAAGTCCAGTCTACTTTCATACAAGTTAGATTCTTCCACATCTTTTTCTTGAAGTGAGAAGTGTGGAGCTTCTCCCATGGGTTTCGGGACATCTCTTCGTGGTTCCTTCTCAGGGATTGAGAGAAAGAGGAAGTACTCCATAAAAAGAAGTGTGGTGAGATACACCAACCTCAACTTAATGTTTCTATTGCTAGATTTAATATAACTGCTTTAACACAATTGCTTTAATATAGTGCACTATACCATTTATGTTATACTACAGTTGCCTAGCTTTTATACTGTGTAGTAAGTAATTCTGATTAAGATCTTCTGACTGCTCATTTGTCTTAATAAATGACTCATCTTTTATAAATACATCTGATTTGCCACCATTGAAACTTGTGGGTCAAAGTTATAAAGCTTAAACCATTGACAGTCTGAGGCTAAAATCAGATCCAGCTGTCCATAAGGTCCTCTCTCTGAGAACAAGTTTAGAAAGCCAGGAGATCCTCTTGGCCCCTTTTGACTCTGCCACAGGGCTTCTTTAATTAAACTTTGTCTGAAGCTCCCACTCCACCTATGACACCCAGGAACTCTCTAAAACTTTGGGACACACGTTAACAGGCAGGCCCATGGAACACGGATGTGGCCAAAGCCACTGCTTCACCTTTAGTTGGGGAACCATGGTGGTGGTGCTAGAAAAAGCCAGATGCTCTGCTGAGGGGAGGTGGTGATCACATCAGATGGAAAAGGCAGATTTTACCCCTGCTAGGACAGGGAGGCTTAACTGATCTCCTGCATCTCCAGTAGGGAAGCCATCAATGCCTTGGAGTAGCCTCAAGTCAACTCCAAACCCTGTGGTCAGACCAGCAGCACTCTGGTCTTAAAATTTCAAACATCTGTGGATGCAGGTGGGCACAGCCCACTCTGAGGCAATACCTGTTTTGCACAAGGAGCCCTTTTCTCTGAAAATCACTCACATGGGATGTTTCCATCCTGCTCAGGGTCGAGGGCTTCAATGGTGCAGAGGGGTCACTTCTGTGGGGGCTCTTCACCAGCTCCTGAGGCTGCTGTGATGTAGCCCACATGTGGGTTGTCCCCAAGCAGGGTTGGAGCTACCACAGCACTGTAGCATCCCTGGCAGGCCCTTTGCCTTCCTGTGTTATGGTGCCAGAAATCCCATGCTTTCCCACTCCATAGGTAAGACCCTGTTGTGGCTTGCACAATGCATTAGGCTCAGACCACTCTGCAGGAATAAACAGAGGGCTTGGCAGGAGGGCCAAGTGCCTTGGACCCTTGCTCCTGAATGAGTTCGGGATGCAGTGGGGGGTTGTTGTTTTGTCCCTTCCCTCAGGAATTTCTTTGGGATGGCAGCCAGGGTGCAGGGACAGCATCCAGAACTTAGTTACTGCATTTGCAAAATTCAACTTTGCAAAATCGAGTTCAATGCCCATGTTGAATGGGGTTAAAAATGAAAACCTACAGAATTACAGCAATTGCACAACCATGGCACTGGAGCCCTCATGGCTCCAAGGCTGACCCCCAGGGAAGGCTGGCCTCAGCTGTGGATGGGGGCTGCAGGGTGATCCCTCTATGGGTGCCTGGGGGCTGTGGCCTCCCTCGATCGTGCCCTGAATGAGAGCTTTCATGGGAATGAGTGCTTCTGCCAAAGGGAAAGGGCAGCTGCCTCTTGTGCTTGAGCCAGGTGCAGGGATGAAGGGAAGAGGGGCCCAAGTGCTGTGGGGCTGCCTGATACTGCAGAGCTTCTAACCTGTTGTTGTTGGGAATGCTGGGATGAACACCTCTCACTGGCTGCATCCACTTTGACACTGTCCAGGGGATGGCTGGGCACAGAGAATGACTGGTGTTTCCTATGAGCTCTCACCATATAGTCAGGCTATTAGGGGAGAAACTGCAAACTAATGATAGCATGAGAAGTTAGGTTTCACCATGCCATCCTTGTTTTCCCTGGTGAGAGAGTGAGTACTGAGGTGCCCAGCTCTGGAGCCAGGGATGAGTGGATTTCCTGCTTATTTGTAATGTCTCTGCTGTGCTGATCGTGGCAATTTGTTAGGGTTAACAAATAGAGCTTCTTCATGAAGCTTGCTGGGAAAGGGTTCTCTGCAGAGAGGACTCTCCCCTCTCCCTCCCCAGCTCTGAAGGGTGTCCCTGCTGGATCTGGGAGAGGCAGATACAAGGGGATTAGCGCGTGCTGGAAGGGCTGCAGCCGGAGGGAAGGCTTGGCACCGCCGCCTGGATGAGAGCTCACAACAATGGCGAGCTGCAGCCTGCCAAATCTCAACACAGCAGGCAAGGCTAGGCTCAGCTCTAGCTAAACGGGAGCCGTGTAGGACCCTCCATTTTGGAAGAGCGCTAGCAAGGTCTGGCACTTGGAATTCTTGGCATCCACAAGTGTCTTCGCTCTTTCTTATCCCCTCCTGTTCCCAGTAGATTTTGCATCCTTTACAATGGATAAATTATACATGCAGAGTTTACTCTCCTACCCGAGCTTCGAGAATACCCCAGTGCCAGCCAAGGGAGCTGGTGCATGGGGGAATAGCCAGGAATGTTTAAAATAGTCTGGCCATGTGACTTTGGGGATTGGAAAAGAAAAAAAAAAATCCTTTCCCCCAATACTTTAAATGCAAACCAACTTTTTTTTCACAGGAGGGAGTCATGAACTGGTGATCAGTGCGCCAGTCACGAGCCAGCAGCTCTGGTTTCCCTCCTGGATGCAGAAGCGGCTGTGTCTGGGCCCTGGAGCGAGGTGCTTGGAGCCAGAGCCTGCATGGTGGGAGGCTGGATCCAACCTGGGCCGAGGTGGAGGCGGCTGCCATAGGGAGAGCGGGAAGGTGGCAGAGCCTTCCTGTCCCTCCCACTTTGGCTGGCGCTGAATGATTAAAACTAAGGGCAGGTGTACCTGCACTTGTACATACAGCTTGTTCTGTGTCAGCTCTTTGTAGGGAGAAAAGCCAGCCATGAAAAGGGAGACTCAGGCGATATGGATCCCAGTTTGGACACAGAGCCATCTGGGAAAAGCGGGGTGCTCAGTCCCACATATTCCTCCCTGTAGAGCCGCCCACACACACCCTGTTCATCTGTCCCTGCATCTCCCTGCCTGAGGTGGCACCCACTGCATCCATCTCACGGTGTCTGGTCACAGGAGCACCCCCATTTCCCAGGGACAGTGACAGGGACAGGGTTCCCCAATATTCCAGCACTGCCTCATGCCCAGGGTCAACTGCTGCTGCTCACCCCACTGCTGGGGGGCAGAGGGGCAGCAGCATTAATGAAGATTTTTATGATGGCTACCAGCTTGTACTACAAGCATCTGAGTCTCATTTGAATTCAGGCAACTTTAAGCTCTTTTGGCAATATAAAAGGGCCTGAAAGTGGATTCCAGTCACATGTGCATTTGCTTTTAGACTCCAGTGCAGTGCCAGCGTGATGTAAAGGGGCCTCCGCGAGCCGGAGAATCAGGCCCTGCATATTTTACACTCTTTTATAGCTTACTGTGACTCTGCTTATCTCTAACAGTTAAAAAACGAGTGCCAATGGTCTACACGCTGGATACGTATCATGCAAAACCAAATATAGCACGGCTCAAGAACACTCTTTGCATAATGTACATATGTATTTCATTTATTTTTGTAAAAATTCTGCTTAAGCATATGGAAGGGAAGGAGTGATAACACTGCCTAGAGGCAGATATAATGTGGTCAGGCAATGTGCAAGCTTCCTCACACAGCTCGAGGAATGTGCCTGAGTTTGAAGTTGTTACATGAGTCCTGGACAATTCCTCAGCGGCGAGAAGCAAGTAGGTCATACAGATGACTTTGTGACAGGGGTCTTCATTCACATCAGATGGCAGAGATCCTCCAAATGCACTTCACCTGGGGCTTATGTTTTCTAACCCAGAACTATGGATGTGCAAGACTCTGGCTGAAAATAACCATGTAGATCCATATTTAGGAGCCTGCATGCATGAATTTTTCTTCAAACTTTTGGCTTGCCACATCAACGCTGTCCTACCAGTAATTCTACAAACCCTCTGGCTTATATTGCATAGCACAACCACAAATGCCAATTGCAAAAAAATAAAAAGAAAAGGTAAGTAATTAAGAGAAAAAAAATTAACCATATTTAATAAAATTTAAAGCTCCTTGTCCTTCCCTGGCAGGGACAGCCAGACAGGACTGACCCCAGTGCCTGGCCCTGAGAGATGCTGGGCTCCTGCCAGTGCTTCAAACAAGAACTCTGCTTTGTTCATCCTAAAGTGTGCCTCTGTTCATGCTGCTTTTTCATACTTTCCCTGTATGAAGACAAAATTATATTTTTAAAAATCAGAGTGGCTTCTGCTACAGATTGGGGTAAACCATGTCAGCTTCAACTTGGGCATTCATCACCTCTCAGCCACAGCTGACACTTTTTGACACTGCATCACACATATGAGCTCCTGGATGCTTGGCCAAAGCCAGCCCTGAGCCTTCTGGGGCCCTTGGCCAAACCTTATGCCCTTGCTGTGCTGAGGGGATCTCCCAGTCCTGCTGCAGCTCCCAGTAAGCAGGAAAGCTGGGAGCACTGAACTGGCCAGCATCTCACTTCCTGTTAATAATCTCTCCTGGATTTACCCCTGATTTTTACAGGTGCAAATGACAGACAAACGAAATATTTTAGCATTGGCTGGTGTTTGCAGATCCAACAGTATGTGAGATCCTTTGAAGCTGGCATGCAGAAGACAGCTGCCTGTACTGGGGTATACAAAATTTAAGGGCTGATCTTCCAAAGAGGTTGCACCTTGGGTGGGAAGATTCTCAGACATAATCTTGATTTTATGTTTAAGTTCATTTTGTTCAGGAAAACACCAAAGCATGTATTTATCTGTAAGTGGATAATTTAGTGTAATTCTGGATAATTTAGTGTGGCTCATCGAAAAGGGGTGCTTTGCTAAACAGGGGCTGTAAGAACACACTTAAGCTAAACTGAAGTCAATGGGCTTTACTTCTGAGTAACATGACCTGGTGTATGAAGCACTGGGATCAAGATTTGAGGGGCTTGATGGAGAAGGGAAGGATGAAAAAATAGAGATTACAGTGACACTAGTTGGTTACTCAGGGACACAAGTGCAGGACGTGCATTTTACCAATGGATTTGTGTAGATTTTGGCTAACAGGTTTTGCTTTAGGAATTGGAGGATCTGTGGTCATGGTGTTTTCTTACTGGCTTGCAAACACTTTCTGCTGAGAGGCTGTTTTGCAGAAGAAATTAGACTGGTCTGAAAGAGACAAGGTTGGAGCAGAGATATTTTAAGAGGACAAAGAGCAATCAGGGTATGGACATAACAGAGGCAGTTATATCCAACAAGATATCATTTTCTGTGTTGTGCTCTCCCTTTCTACCCTGAGCCAAAGCTTAATCTAATTTTTTTTACTGGTATAAAGTAGTTTGCTTAATATAGTCTTAGGCAGCTGTAACTGAGAATAAAATTAGATCTTGGTGTGCTAATTGGGGCCCTGACCCAGAGGAGCAGTTAAACATACTCTTAGCGTGAAGCAGGAGAGCCACTCCACCTGAGTCAGTAAGGGTACGCCTAAGCTTGAGGTTAAGCATCGTTTTAAGTATTGGGAGCACACAGTTCACAAGAGCTGGTTTCCAACCTCCTCCCATTTCTGCTTGGATACCTCAAAGCTCCAAACATTTTCATCTTAAAATAGTGAGTGTTTCACAGGGAACTATTATAATTTTCCTACCTTCCTTGGAGGAAAATTGCCCTCCAAATTAAGGGGTGAATTTCATTTTAGGAGAACTGCAAGACTAGATACAAAGGCATCTCTCCTTTACTGACTTTCATTTTGGTAGCGGTGGGAGTTCCTGGTTGCTCCTTCAGTGGAGGAATTAGAAGGAGGTGTTTGTAGGAAAGTCTGTAGTTCACTGGCTTGCAGACTGTAGAAGACAGGAAGACTGGGTTTTAATTTAAACTATTAATTGGAGGGAAGCAATAAAACGTAAAAGACTCCCTTGCCTACAAACCTCTGAAATGTCTTCTATTTTTAGAATTCTCTGCAAATGCTTTTCATGCAAATGTACACTCACGTATATGTACGTATGTATATCTCTGTTATGTAAATCAACTCTTGATTTCTTATTCACTGTGTTAAGCAGCTTCCAAAAGGCTTTGGCATTTCTTTTACTGTGATAGGATTTTTATTTTTAAAGAAATAGTTAAACTGGCGTCCCATAAAGGTACTTCTAAAGCAGTCTGACTGATAGCTGTATTCAAGCTAAATATGATGATCTGGTTGTGCCAATCCCCTGAAGTACTTCCCTAAATACTGTCAAACTTTTAATTGCTTGCTTAAAGCTGATGCTGAAGTATCTGGCTGAACTGAGCCTTATCCATTGATCTGGGGTGTTTGCTCAGCACCTGGAGAGCCAGGCACTTGGGGTGGGACAGAGGAAGTACAAGGAGTTGGCTTAACCTCCCTGGCCTGCCAAAAACTACATGTATGGCCCATGGAGCCACGGGAAGCCCTTACCTGCAATGCAGGGTCATGCTCAGTCTTGTGTCCTTGGTATGTCTGGTCCTCCACACATGTGTCCAGTGATAGCACTGGACAAGCAGCTCTGGATGTGTGTCTCCTGGAATAAAACTTCTATTCTTTAAGTCATCATGAGTCTCCATTCGACTGGCAGTGAGTCAGGAGATGACTACCACAGACCCCTTCAGTGCAATACCACCTTTTATAAAGTCATCAGAATCCAGAGGGAAGCCAAGAATTCCTGAGGCTGGATTGCATTGCAGTGTGCCCAGTAAGCAAAGATGTACATTACATGTATGCCTAAAATGGAAACACGAGCTGGTGCTTGCTTCAAAGGCAGCAGCCAGCAAATTCTCCCTGGAGCCCAAATGCTCGTCCCAGCAGACAGCTCTACTGGCTGAGAACAAAGGTGAGAGGCAGGCCCCAGCCCGCAGGTGCTGCAGAGCAGCAGCCAGATCTGCTGCAGGATATCTGCAAATAAAGTGGTTGGATCCCACCACATCTGTAAGAGGACTAAAACATTCAGCAATCAGAAAACATCTTGGCAAATATATTTTTCCCCTGTAAGTAGAAGAATGTTTCCTAGTAAGCAGCTTCTGCCTGTGCCTGTTGTCAGCTGCTTTGTGTGACTTCCCTTTTCACTTTAAGCTGTCTGAACTGAACACCAAAGGAAATTATGTAGGATTATTTTACACCCAAGTTGTATATCCCATTAAAAAAGGAGCACCCTGCTGTGGCAAGCAATGGCTTCTGTACAGTGGCAATGCATAGAAAACAGACACCGACTTTGAAAAGTAAAACACTCCAGGGAGTCACTGCTCTCCCTGAGGAAATAACATTTACGGTGCACCAGCTCCATTTGTTCCAGGGATGTTTCTAACCTGTTGTCTGGATTTTAATGCAGTTCAGGCTGTCACATCACACCAAGTTATGAGATGCCTTTAGTGAATAAGAACAATGGGCTCAAAGGATTGGGTTTTGTTGGCTGTAAATATTGTTTATTGATGAAAATTAATGAAGAGCCAGTGAAAACCAATCAGGTAATGGAGGTAAAGCAGTGATGTTCCTTTGCCCTCCTAGAATACCAAGACCAATTGCCTCTCAGTCTTGCTTTCCACTGGGATCTCAGTGCTGAGCTCCAGCCAGAGAGGTGAAACTGAACAATTTCCATGTTGCCTGCATTCCCTGAATATTCATCCCTCTTGCTCAAAAAGGAAAAGAAAAAAAATAAGGGAAAAAAGAAAGCAAGCCTCACATTTTCTGTGGCATCTCAAGCTGGGGGGAAAGGCCAAGATAAATGGATACTTTCAAGGTCATTAGCTTGTGGAGCTCACAGTTTGTATTGCCCTGCCAGAGCCTGGCTTGGAGAGGTTATAAATGTTTTTCGTCTGGAGCAGAGAGCTCATTGTTGGAGTTTGGATCCTCTGCTTGGCTGACAGTGAAAAATCCAAACTCTGGTGGAGCAGGGCCCCCCTCTCTGCCCAGGAGGTCTTTTGTCTATTCATCTATAGCAGAACACACGGGGAATTAGATGTGAGTTTGAAGATATTGCGATGCCTCACCGCTATGGTTGCCACCACCAAAAATGTTGCTGGGCAGCTGACCTTCCTGGCAGCCCACCAAGACAGAAACAAGGTCAAATGCTGTTTGCTCTCCAAGAAAATTACATCGAAATGATGTCCAGTCCATTTCAGCCTCACCGGTCAGTAGCCTCATGGTCAATGGAGAGGAGACAGGGAAAGGGACAGAGTCAGAAAACAAGGGTGTGGGGCAAAGCACCGTCTGCTGGTTGCATATTTTGGGGATACCCTGAGGCAAGGCAGTGATGTGCCTTTTGCAGCTGCAGCAAGTGCAGCACTGCAGCAGCTGAGCCCACCTGCTGACATGCAGGTGTCTTCTCCTCGCTGCTGCTGCCAGGCTTGCTGAGAGCCACTGCTTTTGTTTGTCCCAGTAAATAACCCCTGCACCTGGCTCCCTTCCCTGCTGCTCGGGGCCCCTGGGGGGTTGGGAGAGGCAGGGGCACAGCCACAGTGGCAGTGAAACCCAGCCTCTGAGTGGAAAGTACTGTCACCCTGCCTGGCCATCTACATCTCTCCCACCTTTTCCCATTGCTTTGCCACCCAGCAGTGATGCTGGGTGTGGGAAGGGTGTGTGCAAGGGCAGACATCCTTCAATCTCACTCCTCTGCCATGAAGGTTGCTTCATTATGCTATGTAATTCTTCCTTTAAAATCAGGTTTCTCCATTCTCCCAGGTGTGGACTGGGTTTGCTCAATGGATCAAGCTTCCCCCAGCATCTCAGGCCCCACAGCTTCCAGGGGACTCATAAATGGTGCAAATAAATTGTTGTTTGGGGTCAATGCCACCGACTGAAATGGCTAGAAAATTCCAGCTATTTGGTGCACAGTCAGGCCAGATGTTTTATGGCCTCTGGTGGAATATCAGTAGAAGTATTTCACAGTGGTAAAGGTCAAAGATGGACTCTAAAATAAGCAGAGCCAGCATTTTTTATGGCTCTCCAATTAGAGGAATATTTATTGGCAGATAATATCTGAAGAACAAAAACTTCTCACTCAGAAACAAGAGAAGAGTTTTAGCAGCGGCCTCCGAGAGCCACTGGGCCTCCCAGACATCATGTTGGTACAGGGGATCTACAAGGATTTTGTTGTCTTCTTCCAGGACATGAAAGCCTCTGATACACGGAGTCAAACCCCTCTGACTCTTGACAGTGCACTGCTGAAGAGGCTCCCTTGGTGGTTAACCACAGAGATTCCTGTTCATCAATTCCAGGTCTTGACACTGAAGCAACATTTGGCATCTCCATTGCTTCTCCTTCCCTTGCCCCACCAACTCACAGGTATGGCTTGCACTGTTTGAGGAGCAGTGGGACACATTTTTCCAAGCTCTTTCTCCTTACCACCTCCAAGAGCCCCCAAAAAACTGCCTCAGCAGAATAACAAAGATTTTTTTTCCCCACTTAGCTGCAGTAAGATCTGCAAGACAAATGGACCAAGCTGAGATTTAAGTGCCAGGTGAAAGTCCATTTTGCTACTGAACTGTATGCCCAAGATAATATTCAATGGAAGTTTTACTTTATAAAAGATCCATCCCCAAGCATATATAAACTAGAGTCTGAAATAATATGATTTGAAAGTAGGCAGGGCATGAATTAGCAGTGCTCTTCCAAAGATATTTCTGAAATGGCACACAGAAATACTGAGAGCAGATGTTAGATTGCTTTCAGAGGACAAAAATGGGTCAGACCTTATAGCAGAGTTTCTAACCACCGTGTAGTCTCTGTTGTCCTATATTTCTCAGGATGAGAGTGAGGAACACTAATGCTCCTGCTCCAGGTGTCCTGAACCGCTGGATCTGAGGCAGTGCTGGTATGTGTGAGAGGAAGATCTGCCTTTCTGTCTGTCATCTTCAGAAAAATAAGCTCTCCCCATATCTGAATCAGATAAAAGCAGAATGGTCAGCCCAGATGTTGCTGTCCTAAGAATGAGAGTTTGGGGAGCAGACAGATCCCAGGAACCATGGGATGAAGCCCAAGCAGCTGCAAGTGCTCTGGTTGTGGTGTTACCAGGAGGCCAGGGGCTGGAAGGCAAGGGGGAAGACTCATGAGACCTGTTCAGCACTAGGCAAGGAGTACAGACCTGGCAGCTGGGGCAGGAGCCATGCTGGGGCTGGAAACCAGGGACCAAGTGGCAGGTGTGCCTGCAGCCGGGGCAGGGCTGACCTTGGCTGAGGTGGAATGGATGGATAGCCACAAGGCACTGGCAGGACCTCCCTGGCAGACAGACTAGCCTGAAACATGAAGCCTCTGGATGGGAGCCAAATCATTAGCCATCACCTTGTCAGTGTCCTGGGATGACCTGGACACTGAACCACTTCAGGCTGACTTAGTGGCTGGAGAGCCTGTAGCTCCTGGGACAAATAGCTTGCCATCACCTTTACCTGTTTGATTTTGCAAGCAGAAAGGCAGTAAACAATTCTGGGGTTTTTTTTGTTTTTCTTTTCTTTTTTTTTTTTTTTTTTTAAGGTTTACTCTCTTTTTCAAGTTGTGATGTCCTGTTATAGAAGGTCTTCCAGAAGAATTGCCTTCAAGTCATCTGACGCTTGTTGGAAAGGGAGGCTTCCCTGTGTAGAAGTGGTTAAAAGACAGAATCATGTTCCCTGCATATTGCCAAGGTCTGTATCACTCCGTGCTGGCTGCAGGCAGCAGCAAGTCAGCCTGTGGCTGTAGCAGCAGGAGAGTTATAGGAGAAGGGAAAAAAGTAAGCACAGGCAGTGTACCTGTGATTCCTGCTAGCAGGTGCCCAGGTTAGCAGAAAGCAGGCAGTGCCACTTTAACTCTGCTGAAAACACCAGCAGGAAGTCCCCCTGCCCTCCCACACAGCCCAGGCTTTGGCTACAGTATTCCTGTCACAAAAGCAACTGGGACAGGAGGGCTGTGCTTCACAAGCATGGCAGAAATCCCAGATAAGGTCTAAGAGAAAGGACACTCATTTCCCTGAGTGCCTGCAATGCCGGGACAGGGCTGCGGGAAGGGCCGGACCTGGCGGGGCTCTGCCAGGCTCTGGGGTCACAGCCCGATGGCTCCCAGCAGCATTGTACAGTAACAAGGACAAGCCTGAGGGACCAGCATCTCCAGAGCAACGAGGGGGACAATGGCAGGAACGCTCCCTGGCCCTGACCAAGTAGACTGTAAGTCAAAACAGCCTATCACACCAAAAATTATGTCAGGGGATTTGTTAGTGCCAGGGGAAAGCTTACTGGGTTTCATCCTTTAAATATATGGGCCTAGAATATCCTAGCAAGATACCAGTCAGAAAAAGAACCAGTCAAAATCTTACCAGGGCAGCCATTAATGCAAAATTAAGCATCTCAGCCATTCAAAACCATTTGTTTTTCACATCAGTCCTTGATTAATAGGCACTTAAATTAAGTTTTGTTTGTTTGTTTGTTTGTTCTTCTGGGATTAGCTGTTTCACTTTGAAAGAACACAAGCCCCTCAAAAGATAAACGGAGGTGACATGCTGCAAATGTTTACCCAGCCTTTGATTTTTTTTGAAAGGCTTAGATAACTTCTGACTCTGCTTCTGGGTTTTGACCTGTCCAAGACGCGAAACAGGACATGGTGGGTGCACAAGGTGGCAACAGGTCACAGCTGTGCTGGACTGCAGTGAGGGCATTGGCACAGCTGGGCTTTGGTGACTCATAAAGAAGCAGGAGGAGGTTTTGGGTGTTCCCCTTATCCTAAGACAACATCCCAGGGAGGTGACACCAGGTTCTGAGGGCTCTGGTGGAACAAAGGTTGGATGTGCTGCCCATCTCAGTGAGAGGAACAGAAATTAAACTTCATGAACTTGAACAAAAGACTAATCTCTGTGAGGAGAGAGGGGAGGGACAGAGAGAGGAACTGCAGACAATTATTACTCTACAGGCTCTCACAGAGTCATTAATGAGGGATAATATCCAATTAAGGAGGAGGATGGGCAATCTGGGGAATGCCTGTATATATTCCAGTAAATTGCTCATGGCTCCTCCCTATTCCCCTCCCCAACTTTGATGATTGTCTAAACAGGAAAGAAATGTTCAAGTGAAATATAGTTCATGGAAATATTTAGAGCCCACAGGTAGGTGGCTTGCTGCCCAGATGTCCTGGGAGCACATCTCTGCTCACATGCCTCATCAGAGATGCACACATTGAAGGGTGTGCAAGAGGGAGCCTAAAAGGTTCTGGCAATGATTTAACTCAATTAAAGTCTGTGGGAGGGTTCAGCTTCACATCATGAAGCAAACACAGGATGAGTAACTGATATAAAACTGAAAGGCACTTTACTTGTGTCTTTTGTCTTTAGGATGGCAAAAGAGGGATAATATTCCTCCATTGACAGGGTAAGGCTGGAGTTGGGCAGACTGTCGTAAAGCACTGTGGATTTTTTTTTTGTTGTCAAAAAGGTCATCAACAGCTTGGAAATGCAGATTTCCTTCCAGCAGGAAGTAATTTTTTTTTAAGCCCAACTTTCTATTCATCTCAGCATTTCTTTAAATGGAACTGTTAGTCCTGTTGATGTGACCTAAATCAGCAATGTCCTGCATAAGGAAAAGAAATAACTCACAGTCCCCTAAGAAACACTTGACTGGATTGACAGAGTGAGAGTCTGTTTCCAGAGTCTCCTATAAAAATAGCTGGTAGTAGTTTCCATTAGTTTGAATTGTCTGGGTTTGGGGGTAGGATTTTTTTGGGTTTTGGGGGGGCATGGGATTTTTGCATAATTGTATTTTTAAGGCAAACCCCTCAAACATTAATTGTGCCAGCAGTGTTTTAACACCTCCCTTAAAGTGATTCCCAAAGTAGTCTAGGGAGTAAAGCTTAATTTGTTTAAGTCTTTGCATGTGCTGAATAGGGTGAGAGCTGGAAGAACTCCTAAGACTTTTCCAGACCTTTGGAGCTTTTTTGAAAACAAATAAGTCGCTTGTCTGCTCAAGCTTTATGACTAAATCCTCTCCCTAAGGTTACTGCAAGGAACAGAAACCTTAACATGTCTGCATTTACAGATGGGTTCTGAAGAGCATAAGCTTTGAAGAATGTGACTTCACTTGCTCTTGCTGTCACTCCTTTTCTCCATAAATATATATATACACACAATTAAATATAAAACCCCTCTCAGCCCTATTGTATGCAATCAGTGGCTATTGCATCAGTGTTACAGATTCCATTTTTCCCAGGGCAGGGAGGGCCCTTAGTGTGCACAAAGGCACAATGCAGGGAAGATTAATATCAGCTTCTGCTTTGCCATTCCAAGCCCCTGCTAACTGTAAATAATATTCTAGCAAAGATCTTGATGCATCATGATCTATTGTGTTGCAGCGATGATGCTGCTTGTTATGTCTTTAGCAGTGATTTATCATCCTCTGCAATGATACAAATCATGGATGGCTCATGACACTCCAGGATGTATGATCTCTTAGTGGTGGCAGTGATGAATCCTGTGCTTAGATCATAACATTTTGAAACCTGGGATGTGGAGCTGATCCTTTGCTTTTTACTTCTAGAAGGTACCTAAAGCAATAAAGCCCTCTCTTTGTTAGCAATATGTCAAGTAACACATCTCCCCTTTTCACAACATCTCGATACAGTTAATTCTGGCTAAGTCTCAAAGGGTTATCAGGCAACTCCGGATTACTCACTCCTTTTGCTGTTCCCCTACTGCCTCCTAACCTTTACTGTCCTCCTCCTGCATTCTGGTCCCAGGGACATATTTTGAAATTCTGCTGCATGTATAATGAGTATAAAATGTTCCTCTAGGAGCTGGAGAAAGCTCAGATGTTTGGGTACAGTAGGCCCATTCCGACACAACAAGCCTACGCTCAAGCTGTGATCCCAACAGAGAAGAAAGCGTTTCAGGTCTGAGCTGCTCTCATCCAGTGAGCTACTGCCATATCAGCTCTGCTCCGAGGAAGTGGAAGTACTTGCTTTTATTTATTTTTATCCTGTGGCATCAAAACGCCCCTGGGTAGGAGAGGACAGAATGGGGAGAGGGGATGATGAAGGTTCTTACTCTTCACTGCTGGGTTCCCTGCTCTGAGACAACGTGCATTTCTTTTAGGCAATGTGGAGATTATTGTGAGAATACAGGTTTACTGGTTGACAAAATAGACATGAATGNAGAGAAGAGAAGAGAAGAGAAGGACAAAATTCCAAACAGATGACAGAAGGCCCAATGCTGCCCTTAGTGATGAGCACCTTAAGCACTGGCTGCAGTAGAGGGGCCCTGCAGGCTGCTGTCACCTTGGACACAGCTGCAAACCTGCGGCCCAGGATCGCTCCAGCAGCCAACACTCCCCGCTGGGCTCAGGCTGAAGGGAAGGGGCCCCTCCTGCCCTGGGCTCCTGCTGCTCTACCTCACCCCAGAAGCGACACAGAAATCAGCACCCCAGCCCATGGAGAGCTCGGTCAGGCAGCTGGGCAGACGAAAGGCAGGGCTGTGAGGCAGCGATGTCGCCCTGCAGTCAGGGAGGTGCTGGAGCCCCAAGCCTGCTGCTCTTCGAGGGGCTGCACAACTCTGCTACTCAGGGAGCAAGGAGCTGGGGCACCTACTCTGGGAGCTGTGGGAAACTCAGGCACCCCGTGCCCCTCGGCTTCACTCTCGAAGCCTGGAGGCTCCAAGATGGCTCGTCACCACTGGATGGAGCAAAAGAGGTGGGCGAAGACAGCCGAGGAAGCCTCCCGGGATGCTGGGCTGGCTGGCTGCCTGCCCTGGCCGCGGCCCCGGCTCGGCTTCCAGGGAAGCTGTTAATAACTCGGAGCCTGCTCTCCCCTCTGCTCGCGGGGCCGGGGCC
>VXBI01005961.1:1225967-1289209 GCA_013397375.1 Toxostoma redivivum | reverse complement strand
TTTTTTTTTTTTTTTTTTTTTTTTTGTAAAACTTAGCAAAACAAGAACTGTAATTATCAGCCTGAGACAGCCAAGCATCATGGAAAACTTTACCTCAAATGGTGAATGTTCAGCCAAGTCAGAATACAACAAAGGAAGATTTTAGAATAGAAAATCTCAGGCAATGCTGCTTACAGTCTTCAGTACTCGTTAGTGCCTCTGTTTTCTGTAATGCTGTAATTAATTCTATAATATCATACCATGGTTATGATACTGCTTCAGTAGGCAATGCTATCCTCTAAGAAGAGAGTTATACTCAGCAGGAAGCAAATGTATCATAAGATTTTTTAGGCCACACACAGAGGTATAAAAACACCTAGCAGCCTTTCAGACCAAAGCCTTCCTTAATACTGTCTTAAATATCTCACTCCAGAAAAGGAAACATCTCCCAGTGGTGTGCAAAGGTGAGAGAAACAATTTGAGATGTCATGGTAGCACATTTCTTCAGTTCCCAGTGTGTAAACATGGATGGCAGTGAAATTTGTAACAGCTGGGATTCTACATGTACAATAAATTTATCACATATAATGCTCTGTAAATATAAATATGTATTTGGAACTTAGATGCACCAATAACCTTATATCCTTTAGTATGTAACACTTTACAATATATTTCTCACTATCTTAAATTCTTCCTTTATAATAAGCATATTTTCATACCTCATATTTCATCAAGTGTTTTTAACTTAACCTGTTGAAAATGTTGTAAGAAGGACTGTGCATCTATTGAATGTTTTTATTGAATGTGGTTTTTGAAAGTATGAATAATTTGATTTGATAAAGAATTAAAATTTGTTAGACTGAACTAAAACAGACAATTAAAAAAGAAAATATAAAATTGATACGAATGAGGTAAAGAAAATGACACATCTTCCTAAGCAATTACAATAAAAGGATTTCAATTAAAAATATTAATGAAAAGTAAGGGATATAAAAGATGGGAAGACAGAATGGGAGAGAAGCGAGCCAGTATCACAGCAGCCAGAACAGTTTTGTTAATGTGGAGGACTCATGTTTAATATCCAATATTTTCCCGTGCCCAGAAAAGATGTGAAGCCACATCACAGCCCTGTTCAGACAACACCCTGATGTGGGAAATGTGAAACCTTACAGGTTTCATTGAAACTGAGTCTCCTTGTCCTCAGTGACAGCTTTAACCACTGTGCTCTTGAATGAAAGGGGATCCCTTGTCCTTGATTTTGTAGGAAGCCTCCCCTTTTTTTAAACAGGTGCCTGAATCTTTTGACTATGCTAAACCAGCTAACAATGAAAATTATGGGACTAGTTTGTCTACCATATTCTGATGCATTTCTTTCAGCTGAAAATCTCTGGCAAAAATGACTTAAATTTGTAAATATGTTTGAGCTGCCCTGAAACATAATTTGTTGAAGCACCTGCTATTTTCCAAAATATGATTTGATGATGATGATAGGAGTAATGATAACAGCTGTTATTGTTCAGGTAACTACGAGTATTTTGTTATTTCTTCTTTTATATCACTTTTTTACTGCTTCCTACCTGCAGCATATTACTTTATATATTTTTTCGTATTTATTTTGTTTCCTCCTCTCCACTGGAATTTTTGATGGCGCCCTCATGGGCTTATATATCCTCTGGTGCACAGCCACACAACTCATGACTTCTTTTTATATTGCCTGGGCCAAACCTACTCCAGTTTTCCTCAGGTGTGGTGCCAATGAAATCAAGTTACATCAACCAACTTGTGCAACTAAAGAAAAAGCAGAGCCCTTATCAGTATAATGCCTCAATATATCTTTTCTTTCATAATGTCTTCCTCATCACATACTTTATTTACAGTTTCCTTTATTATTTCTCTGTACCTCATTTTACAAACCTGACTTCTTTACATTCAGTAGCCATCATTGTGGTCCATCTGATCTAGACAGCTGTGCCGACACAGGGGATTTTGGAATATTACCGTAAAAAACTGGAAGCTTTTTGCCACACTTGTATTCATTTTAGTGGTTATCACTGTAACAGTTAACAAAAGACACAAAGACATCCATACCCAAAACAGCATATGAAGATTTAATTTTTTTTTTAAATGGCACATACATTTAAATAGCTCCTACTTTTCCCATTTGGCAAGGCCATTGTTGTGGCTAATGTATGTATTTCTGAAAACAATGATACATTTCCAGTAGTATCTTCCACAATTTTTTTTCAATGAGCAATAAAGGAGGTTGAGGTGGGATGTGTTTTATCCCACCACATTATATCATTCCTCTTTTTCCTCTTTGTTGGATGGCAATCAGGAACCCTCATGCCAAGCTTGGGAAGCAACAGCATCTGGTTCCTTGGCAGATTCTGCAGGCGGTCTTGTTGCCAGCCTTTAAGCTGTGTCTGGGTCTGCTGCATGGTTTGGCTGCAGATGGGCTCTCTGGGTTGCCTTGTGCTTATGGGTGCCAGTTTTGGCTTACCTTTGATTCTGAGGACTTTACTCATTTTTATTCGTTTGTGAATAAGGACCCATCCAAATGCTTCATGAAACCAATATCAGAGTGTACCGATATTTAAAATGAAAAGGGAAGGAGGCCGTTTCCCTTCCCCCTCCCCTCCCCAGGATGAAACATTATAATAGCATCTGCAAATGGATCTGGATCTATCAGTATTTCCATTATAAATCAGAGGCTTAGAGCTTAGCCATGAATATTCCTCCCAGAATGAAATGCAATGCGGCCACTTGTATCAAAACAACACTGAACGTTTTTTCAGACCATCTAGGCATTCCCACACTCACTTCCCCTTCCTTCCAGAGGGATAAATTTGAAGACACAACAGTCTTACATCAAGCATATGTCCAAAAACCTCTGTAGGGAATAAAAAAAACCCCACTTCTTGCTGTTTCTGGGTGCTGAGGTTCAATGCTGTTTTGGAGCCAGGTACAAGAACAGTGCCTAGGCCTGGAAGAAAAGCCTTGAAATCAGAGACTTGGTGGACACTGAGGGAGCTTTGGCTGTGAACACAGCCCTCCTGCCTTGCTGACCCACATATCCCCAAAGCCTGGGAGGGTGCGGTAGGGAAGTGATGTATCTGCCCCTGTGTTTGCTATAGGCTCCTGCCGTGACCCTGTCTGGCCACCCTTTGGCCTGGATTTGGGCACCCAAACACCCTCTTGGCAAGAGCTGCCTCTCCTGGAGAGTATGGGGGGATAGCAGGGTGTGGGGAGGCTGTGCTCCCTAATCGGAGGTGTCAGGCTGTTGTCAGGGGGGAGCCAAGTGCCTCTGCCCAGCCAGGGAGTGCAGATACCGCTCAGCACAGATGGCCAGGGGGGTCTGCCCAATTACCAAATTAAGCCTTCAAAACACGATGTGACTCCTAGCATTTTGGAAGGAACCTTCCTGGACCCTGGACCTCAGTGCCTGTACCTCCACATGCACAGCCAGACCAGGATGGTTGCTTTCAGTCTTCTTGGGATGAGTGCATTTGGGGTAGCTTGATTGTCTCGGGAAGCAACGATTCTGCTGACTCAGGGGATATGCAGGGACCAGCATCCCAGAGAAGTGGGTAGGATGGGGTTGGAGGGAGCAGGGGAGCTTGGTGGCACCCTATCAGAGTGTGCATACGGTAATACAGGTGACAGTGCCTGGGGAACAGAGCATTTCCCTCGCCTACGACAGGGCCCTCTTGGATGATGCCAGACACTGGGCAATGCTGGGTCACAGCTGTCCGTGCTGATTCCCAACATGACCCTGTTTCCCTGCTGAGTGCTTCTAAGCAAGCTCTGAGCAGCCAGCCAGGAACTGGGGACAATGCACAGCAAAACCTCTCCTAATTACAACAGGATCCACAGGCAGAAGTTCCAGTATAGATAATCACAAAAGAAAATTAAAGTAAAAAACCCAGCAACACTTTTTCGAAAGGGTATTCCTATTTTTCTCTTTGCTATTTGCAATGTAAAATGCCAGTGCACAAAATTTTATGCCTATGAATATATACTGAAAGAGTCATGTCAGTGACACAGAGTGTTACACGAAATCCAGCTAAATGTAACACAACATTCAAAGCACCAGTGTCTCTGGTGTCCCTTGCTTCCATTTTTAAACCTGTCTTTTCTGTTCTTAGGAAGAAAGATTCTTCCCTTTCCATGTTACCCTACAGTCTATAGAGTCTTTGCACATGATTTACAGCAGTCTTTCTTGTGAAGTCTCTTCCAAGATTCATCTTTTCACAATCCTTTGTAACTATCTTATGTTCTTGCAGGCTTTCTTAAATGATCAAGGCAGAATGTAAAAAAATTAAATCACTACAAAATTGTTACAGATTCTATTTTGCAGGTTATTTGGGGAAGGGAAGAGATTCACCTTTAAAATGAGTGATGCTCCCAGTCTGGTGGAAGGCTTAAGCATCTGTGCAGTTCCAAATATGGGAGGAAGCTACCTGCATTTGATGAAATTTCTTGCCTTTTAAATTAAAGTGCTTAATAAGTTTGAAATGTCAGGTCTCATTTTTACGTGTAGGTCTTGCCCTTGTCTAAAGTTAATTTCTATTTTAGGCTGTTAAAAGCATACATTACAGATCAAAATAATAACCAGATAATCAGTTAGTCTTCTTAATGGGAACCTCTCCCCTTTTCTGCATGAGTAGTAATAGAATTCTTAAGGAAATCACCCACTAGCATTAAAAATACAAGCTAATATTTTCTCCAAGAAAGACTCCAACATGACCAAAGACAGAGGGTCCAAATAACAGAGCAGGTTAAGTGCTGAAAAACAGGACTGGTGAATATTTGCTTAAATGCTATTTGAATTCTCATTCCTTGCTGTGTCTTCTGGATATTTCCTTAAGGAAGTGAGCGTTGACTATTGTTGGAGTAGTTAGTTACTCTTTGTAATGTTCTTATTCACATAAAATGCGCAAATGTTTATGAGTTTGTGGTATTTCCTTGTTTACTGTTCTCTTTGACAAGTTTCACCTACCCAAAGAGAAACAGACAAGCTACTGTGTGGTTTAGGTGATCAGCTCAATACTATGAGGGGTGAGTAGCAAATAGGAGACTGTCAACCCAAACAGCTCATAAATAAGGCACAGGATGAAAATCATGAGTCTAAACCATAGACAGCCAAAAGTAAAAATATACCAAAAGCTTAATGAATATGTTCAGTGCAGTTCCAGCTGGTCCATCAATCATCCACCAACAGAAGTGCTACAACCATGGCAAATAATATTTAAACAATAGTATTACTATTGCAAGCTCTGTTGGGCATGACCGCTGTCTTGCAGAGGAGGGTCAGGCAGGCATGTCCTGCCCTGAGTTTAGAGCATGTCAGAGATGCTCCACAGAGACTTGTGTCCATAGCCACCTCTCTCATCTCAGGTTTTTGCTATATAAGCAAAAAAGTAGAGGATTTAGTTATTGCTGCTGGTGGCTTGCTGTGGATCCAGGCACAGTGGTTGAGTAAGGCATCTTTATTGCTGTCTCACTGTCCAGTTTCTAGTGGGCCAAAGAGCACAGTACAAAAGCTGTCATCCAACTTGGCTCTCATTGCTCTCAGTTTTGGCACCAGTAGCTGAGGCCAAGGGCTGAATGAGCACAGGGGATGAATCCTGCTTTGAAAGCTTGCAGATCAGAACCGAGCCATGTTGGAAGGGCAACATGAGATGCCTGCACACTTCTTTCTTCACTTCATGCTCCTATTCTCTAGCTAACGAAGGAAATTATGATCCTGTAGGGCTAAAGAGGACTCTTCTAATAATTCTGGCATTCTTGCTAATGGTTTGAGAAAGTGGTCAGGTATAAAAACTATACTCCAGGAAGAGGAACTTCTGGAGAAGACTGGTCTATTCCCTTGATTTCTAGTCCACAGGAACAAGGTTTTGTTTGGGAAGAACTGCAGAAAACCCATGTCAGGTATTTTATTCTTTCTTTAGTTTGATTTGCAAGCCACGCTTTGCTGTGCTTTGAAGTCATCTATAGAGCATTTCAACCCCTCCTTACATTTATAGTTGGGCCTATCTTATTTATTTCCCTTCTGTGGCATTTCACCTGCAAACCTAAGGCTCTTGCCATTTGCCAAGAAACATCCTCAACTCCTCACTGGGCAACAACGCATGCACACATGAGCAGCAGCTGCTCCTTTATGTGCCTGGAACCAGCAAAGCTTGGAAAGTCAGGAGAGCCGTGTAGTGCAGCCTGATGTATGCAGAACGGGGGGATTTGCCACACAGTAAGCCAGCCGTGTGCACTTTGGCCCTGCAAAATGACAGAAGCCCTACGTGTCTCCTACACCTGCCCACTTCACTCTGCCTTCCAGCTAGGGCAAGGCAGCCCACAGTGTGTCAGGTCTCTGCTGTGCCTCTGGCCATCCTGCCTGAGGAAGGGAGGGAGGCACGGGATCCTCTGCTCTGGCCCCTGTTCCTGAAAGAGAGGAGCCACTAGCCAAGAGCAGAAGTAAAACAATTGAAGTGAATCTTAAGGTTTCACTAGTTTGTTTGGGTTTTTTGTTGTTTTCTTTTCCTCTTTTCTACTGTGTAAGCTGTCTCTTGTTTTTGTTTTTCACAGGTTTGGCAAGCATTTTGCTTTTACAGCTCAAGCTTTGCCCAGTCACAGAACTGCATATAGGCTTTGCTTAGCTTTTGTCTTGCATATTAAACAAGAATTAGGAAATAAAAGAGATATTATTAGGGTTTGGCCTTTCTGATTTTGGAGTCAATAGGAGCTTTGTTCTGCACTTCTGGCAGAGGAGAAGGGAGAGCAGACTGCCTCCTGTTAACATTGTAACCCAGGGAATTTGCTCTTGAACCCCAAACCAGGTACGTGCCGCCCATCTGACCTCTTCCACAACCCTGCTTTCAGTCCCTGGCAAGAAAAACCTTTCTGTTGGGTTCCACAGAAGCAGGATAAGGTCCAGGATATTTAAATCCTCAATACTTTCTGTTATTTCCTGACAATACCCAATTCATTGGTCCAAGATTTGAATACACATCTTCCTCGCACCATTTCACAAAAGGCTTGGACCCCAAGAAAAGAAGAAACCACTGCAATACAACAAGGACATATAAATATGAATGTCAAACTGCCCCGTCAATGAAATGCTTTAAAATGCAGGGAGTGCCATGGTGCAGTGGGCCACAGAAACACAATGAAATGATAATGAGGACAAACGGAGATGAAGACCACCCACCAGTAGTTTTATGACTGTGACTTGGAACGACGGTTCTCAGCGGGGCCATTGCGACTGGACGCCATTGTCATTTTTAGCACATGCTAAAGTAGCAATTGTGCACGGACATTTCAACTGTTGCCTCTGACAAACAGCAGCCAGACTATTTATGAACAACCCCCAACCCCATTCTTGTGCGTTTGGCTGTGTCTGTAGGTAGGAGAGAGTGGAAGACTGCTACTTTGTTCTGACAGGTTTTCCCATAGTCACTGTCTGCTACTCCTTGCATATGCTTAATTTTCTGAGGATTTATGCTGGCCCCTTCCTAGACAGCTCTCCAGCATTAATCTTCCTTAGCCAAGCTTCTACCCCACTTAGGCTGTAGTCTCCTTCATGCTGCATTGTGTTTACCCTCCTTTCCTAGAGAAAAAGCCAACATTCAGAATTAGGATATCAGAGCAAACTTTTCTAGGGCTTAGCTGTGCACGTAAGACAAAACTTGGGTTTTGGAGGAATGAAGAAGACGAGGGAAAGACAAGGCATGAGTCTGTTCCTGATATGTTTGTTCACCCTGCCAGGGAGGTGCATGTGCTGGATCAGAGCACCTCCCAGGTGTCCTGGCGTAGGTTTCTGCCTCTCTATCCCCAAATGCTGCCACTCATTTTCTTGGCAACTCTCACCAACACCTCATCTCCAGCGCAGGGCACAGGGGGTGCAAACAGGGTGCAGGAGAATTTTCTCCCACCCAACTTCCATGCCAGGAACAGTTTGGCTCAAGATTTAGGTAAGCAACAAGTCTTCAGAACAATGATCCAAATGCAAATCTTTTCTGTTTTGTAACTCTGCTAGAAAATTACCAAATCACATTCAAGAGATGCAGCCTTTTAGGTTTGTTCACTGTTTCACAAATATCTGTAGATTACACAGCACTCTACCAACTTGCCTTCAAATTTTATTGTATTAAGAAACTCATCCAAAAAGCAGTTGATATCTAATATATTCTTAATCTGTCACTCTTCAGATCCTGTCATAAAATGTGTAACTGAGAGAAGCTGTTCACATTAGCATGCCACCATATCAGGTCATCACTCCCAAAGCTTTCATTATGGGATATTGCTGAAAGGTGCCATCTTCACAGGCAAGATATGCCTAATTTATCCATTAGGCATTCCTTCAGTAGACATTTAAAAGTGAGCATGATTGGGTTTTTTTAACTGTCTATGCTTTACCAAGAAGACAGCTATATAGCATGGCTCAGAAAATAATGTTATTCTCGATGGGCTGTGCAGAAAAAAATGTTTAATTTGCATGCACATGATGGTAGAGGAAGCTGACTCAGAACAAGCTGTTGGTGCTTCTGGATGGTCAGAATTAAGGGACCATAGGAGCACTGAGAGGTCTCCAGCATGGACCAGGGAACAAAGCATGTGTGAGTGTTCTATGTGTTGTATAAACTCTTAAAAAATGGGGAGTTATGTATTCATCCCTGAAGGAAGGGATGAAAAGAAAAGGAGCTAGAGAGGAAGAAGGAGGGGAAGAGCAATCCACAGCATACAGAAATACATAGCTGAAGGTACAAGGAGACAAGGCACAGCATCCCCAGCTTATTAACCACTGTGGGAAGCATTGCACATTCAGGTCTGCTTTTATCTTATCAAAGCTTTGGGAGGAGGGCTGAGACACCTCACTGAGACACACCTTAGGTAACTCACAAAGGCAATGGACAGATAGACTGGAGGGCAGTAATTTCATAAGACAGTTCAATAAGCCTCAGATAAGAGAGTTTCCTGGAGCTATCTATCGCTTTCTGTCCAGCTTGAAAAGTGGGGTCTGTCACTGTCACAAAAGCACAGATATGGAGCAGACAGCCAACTTTGCTGTCTCAGAAAGCCTTCTATCAAAATCTTCTCAAAATGGGCAATCACAAAATACATAGTGGGAGCTGAGGGGAGCAGGAGTTCCTGGATCATATCATAGGAAGGTGGTGACCATGGCTCTGCAGGAGAGGTGTCCTCTGGCTCTGTGACTCCTCTGCACAGGTCCTTTGCTGGGCCAACAGCTCAGGGCTGGCAGCAGAGCTCTTAAGCCAGAGGATTGTCTGTGTAATCCAGACTTCTGCTTCTAGAAGTAAGAGAGCCAGAAAGGCCTGCACCATGGAGTTATAAGTACTGACTGCATGCCCAATCCAATCCCATCCCCTTATGGAACAGAGGGGTCCCTGGACAGGAAATACTGTCTTCTGTCTGTGCACCTCATTCTTATCTCAGCTTTCCAATGCATACAAGGTAGAAAGGAAGTGTCTATTGATTCTCTGCCATGAATGAAATTCTGGTTTATAGATACTGGGTAGGAGACTCAGCCTTTCAGTGAAACACAACTGTCCAGCTATAAAGCTGCTGGATCTACAATGGCTATAGGAGCGATTGAGAATAGTACAGGAAACCAGAATTTTCCCTTGCTCTTGGTCCTTGAACTCACTCCTAGCATTATCCCATGACTTCTCTGAAATTTTAGTTAGTGAGTACTTTGGTTTGCAGTGGAAATCTGGTGCAGGTAAATAGGAGTCATCTTTCACACCTCATGGGATGTTTGCTGTTGTGTAGAAACAAGGCTCACCTTACAAAAAGTTCAGCAGGGCAGGCTTGGCAATAGCACTGACATTCTTTGCCAGGAATGAATCCTCAGGCTGATGTTTCCAGACCTCCTTTTCAGCTTCCTTTTCAGCCTGGTTAGTTAAAAGCTTCTCTGGGGTGCTAGCCTAAGTGGGATCTTAGAAACTCTCAAATATGCATCGAGACACCCAGCAAGACCTTGTGGTGTGGGCTGTCAGGTTTCATCATTTGACAGATTTCCCAGTTGAGGCACATGTTGGTGAAGTGGCATATCCAACATTGTGTGGGAAAATTTCTGGTAGAACTGAGAACGGAAATCAGTAACTTCAGCTTGAAGTTTTTTGCCTTAACCCTCACTCCTTCCCCTTCATCCTTGCTCCCTGAATCCCCATTCTTCTTAATGCTTCAACATAGAGATTAAATAGGCCTTATGAAGAAGAGGACATGTGGTTGGAAAATATAATTATATGTTTAAATTCAGCATAGCTGTGAGAACAGGCAACAAGAAATGGGATTACAAACAGTCAGGCAAGTTCACACATGTGAATTATGTCCAAAGAGAGTTGCTCTCCTTTGTTGCAGTGTGCTTCACTCATCTGTGCAGCTGTGCATCTGGCCTTTTGTTTCTCTATCTATTCTCATAGGTGACTGTTGTAATGAGGAATGACAGAGATGGGGACCTGACAGGCAGAAAACCTCCTGGATTGGGTGAAGCATGGGACTCACATGAATAAGGCACTTGAAGCAAAGGAATCTGGAAAAGATATTCAAATATATACAAAACCATAAATACTATACCAATACAAAAAATACACCAGCAACAGTACCATTGTGTCAGTTTTGCTTTCCAGCAGACCTCTGTATGCATTCAAGCTCACACTGGACTCTCTAGCAAATCTCTCCTGTTTACTCTGTCTGTGTTCAGATACTGTGATGGAGACTACACGATTGCTCCGTTGAAGCACCTGATCACGAGTGTATAGCTAGTCCCTCCTCTGGACTGTGCTGAGCTTCCCCCAGTCCAGCACAGCTTGCTCACTGTGCCAAACACAGACCAAGTTACCTAGAGCAGCATTTTTCAAACTCTGCCTCTGATTTTTAAACAGCGGGTTTGGTACTTCGTAGGGGAGATTGATGCCTGGCTGCCAAGAAATGTTTATTCTTGTGTTCTTGCCTAATCATTGTCACAGATGATTCAGCAAGAGCAGAACTGCCACTCTGCCTGAAAAAAAATCTGCTGGGGTTTGTTCTTGTTCATTTTGGAGTAGAAATGAACAAAAAATACATAAAAAGCCATCCTTGTGTTCCCAGAGGGTAATTTTTTGCATTTTGAGGAAGGAATATTGGGTTAAAATTAGAGAAACTGCATAGGTAGAAACATTATTAACATAATTAATGGCTTATGTAAACCAGGAAGAATGTTTTCTGGGGGATGTTTTGCTGTCTGCAAAAACCCAGAGACCTAATATTGTTTAGCCAATTTTCCCCTGCCACGAGGAGGTCAACAGTCATGTACCTTCTGTGTTGGACACTGTCAAGCCTTGTTTACTGCCATTAGAAGGTCCCAGGAGAAAGCTGGTGAGTTTTTGGCAGTTTGTGGCAGGAGAGCTACAGCTGCAGAGCAGTTGTTGTCATAACACCTATTCATCATTATCCCTCCCATCATGAATCACCTACTGATAACCAACCCCTCTTTGTTTACATTCATCACATCTAGAAAGCCTGTGCTTGCTTCCAGGAACCACATCTCTACCTGGGAAAACTGTCTGCTTTTGTGCCAGTATTTCTCCCCCAAACCCAGAAAATTCTCGAAATCTCCCTGCTGAGAGAACAGGGACAGCTTTTCAAATGTTTTGTTCACTTCCACTTAAAATTCAACCGGAGTATCTAAATTAGGAATGCTGCTACATTCCAGCTCAGAGAGCTGCAGTGCTCTGTTACAAAAAGGGGCTCCGTCTCCTCCTCCCCGTCATCCAGAACCCTGTCTTCCTGGATCGTCTGGTCCATTTGCCTAGGTGGAAAGCTCGGTAGGGGGCCCTTGTTGTACCCTTCCTTCTGTGTCTGGTACAGCATGGAGCACCATGTCAGCGATGCACTAATACACAAGAATAATCAGCTCATCAAATCAGCTTCATTAGCTGGAGCTTGAGAGCACAGCTCTGCTGCCCAGCCCTGCAGACACGCAGCCTGCCTCACCACTCCATCTGCTGCAGCCGAGCAGGAGGGGTCTGCCCATTCGGCTGTTCACGCACAAGTGCAAAAGCCCGGGACACTGGGGGTACTCCGAGCATGTGCCATGTTCCTGCCTGACACATGGCACCAGGGGACCGCTGCTCCTCCCCTGTCTCTCATATGGAGACCAAATCCAACTCCAGAGTGCCAGCGATGAAGCCGCCAGAGCGAGGTTTTAGGCCGCTAATGATTTTCCTGGGTTTTGGGGGGAGGGGAGCGGAGTCTGGTCCAAGAGTTTGCCGCACATCCTTATCACAGTGCGGGCTCCTGGAGGCCACCGCACGCTGCTGGTGGTGGCTGAGCACCGGGGACCCTCTCTGTGTGACAGGAGAGGCGAGAGGTGGCAGTGCAGAGGCTGCTGGAAGGTGGCTCAGGGCTCTGCGGCCCCTGTGTGTCGATAGCAGAGGAGCAGGACATCAGCAGGTCACGAGTTTCACAGATTTGTTCACTGCTTGGAATTTCTGAGTGAGAGTATTTATGGATAGCTCTGGAGTTATTTTTATGGGAATGGCTCTGTAACCAAGCACTTCAGAAAAAAAATCAGGCCACCATGTAGATGAAAAGGCAGGTGGAGGGGGCTTCACTTGAGTGTATCCAGCTTGGAAAGGGATGGATGTAAGTCCCTAGCAGGCACTTGCTATGAAAACCTTTAGGGCTGGTTATCTTCCCAAATGCTCTTCCTCAAACAATGATGAATAATAAACACGTGTGTAAATTTCTCAGTCTTTGGTATTGCCAAGGGTCTGTGCAGAAGTATCTGTTGCTTACACTGAAGTTCTCTCTCTCTTTCTCTCTGTGTATTTTTAGCATGGATGGAGATATAGTCTCAGAAAATGTAATGACATGTGACATGCAGGATTCATATGTATCTAGGCAGTATGGGAATGTACCATGTAGGAGGAGATGTAACATACTGCTTGGCTTCTAATACCCATTACTTAAGCACAATAAGGCGCCTTATGGAAGCAGATAAGGGGGCTCCCCATGGAGTCTAAGCATTAGAAGACATATGTTTATCCCATACCTGTATTCTCTCTTTGCTTTATGTCATTATGTTTAAGTTGATTCATGCAATATTGACTGACGATTTTTACTGGCTTGTCTGAAATGCTCTGGGCATTCACCTTTAGAAGATGATCAGTTTTCACACGAAAACAACTATCAATATGATTCCACCTCTCCCATGTCATTAACAAATATCTGCTAATGAGTCCAACCTGATATCAATGCAATCCTATGGCACATCATCTAAAGTTCAAGAGAATTTCTCTGCTGATTTTAAGACAGTCAAAAGGCAACATTCTGTCCTGGAGTTACCTCTGTAACTTTAACAAGATGAGACAGTGAAGTTTTGCCTTGTAAGTGGTTCTAACAAAATGTTTTTTTTTTCCCAAAAAATAGCATGTTTAAGGAATCATTTAATGTCCACAGTATCTCTGCCACAGAGAGGAAGTGCCTCAAACAGAAGGGATCAGCCTCTTCCCTCCCCTGTTTTCACATTGCAACCTAGTTTTAACAGGAGCTGTAGCCTGCAAATGGATACAGAAAAGGACTGCTAAAGGATCTTAATATCATAGTTCAAGCAGAACTGCCTATTTTCCTAACTAAAGTTTGAATTGCATTGTAAAGATAGACACTGGAATGGTTGACAGCTTTAACAAGAAAACTGTGACTGCAATCCTAGTGCAAACCATACATCTTGTGAGATCAAGTGGAATGCTCTGTACAGATGCCAAAAGGAGCTGAATGTTTAAAGCCTGGGGTTTTTTTATTAGTAGTTAATGGTGTATATTTAGCACTGAAAAGATCATTTGACAGCACATCAGTCTTGCCAGATACATGAGTAAAAGGAAAACTCAAAAACCCCACATTTGTGTGGGGTCTTTTTCGTCTGGAATTTTAGGAGGAAACAACCTACTGACTGCGAACTCTGCTGAACTAGATGGAAAGACTGCCATTGATTTCCATGGACTTTAGATCAACCAGAAGGAGGGAAAGCAAAATGCATGCTAGGATGTTTCCTTGGTTATTTGCCTGTCCTTTTAAATGCTATATGTGACATTTTAAAGTTCAGGTGTTAAAAAAGGAATGATAGCTTCATGAAGGGTTTGTCAGTGAACTGCAGAGTTTAGAAGGCTGTTAAAAATATGAATATAAATGTCTCTGTGCATACACACTACAGGGACAGAATTTAATTTAGCTGGAGCTGGTGGTACCTGACACTTTCTGCTATGAGAGCCTGTTTTCAGTTTTCTATAACTTTGCCAAGTTTTAACCATTCAGTGTCTACCTCACACTGAATATTTTGCATCTCTTGATTCCACCAGCAAGGTGATGAAAAGCTACCCAGTACTGCAGAATGGAGAAGGCAATCAGGGGATCTGGCCACAAGGGAGAGGGAGTAAGTGACAGCAGGAGAAGCATGCACATGGACAAAGAAGGGGACAAAATGAAGTGGAAGGTAAATCAGATGGGGGCAGCCAGACATAAGAGAGAGTGATGGGATGGGGTTAAGGGCTAGGCCAGCAGGAGAGGCAGCTTGGGAGAAAAACACAGGAAAGGTTGAGGAATAAAAGACCCCCAAAGCAATCTGAGCAGTAAATCCTTGAATCATGCATTCATCTTCTTTAGGTTTTTGGTTTTTTTTTCTTTTTCCCCCAGGCTAAAGAAAATGATTTATGCAGCACCAAGCATAAGGGGGCCCCATTCTCCACTGGCTGGTAAGCATTGCTGTGAGGAACTCAACGGCAGCAATTGCAAAGGCAGGAGATGCGTGTTGTCATTTCAAAAGTCCTGGGAATGACTCACTGGTCAGACTGCTCCCAAGAAGAGTTGCTTATTGCAACTGTTTCCTTTCTTTTCCTACCAAGATTGGAGTTTTTATGTTAATTTTCCAAGCACTAGGAAGAGGCTACAGGACTACAGAAGTAGGCAGAAAAGCTGAGAAAGAGAGAGCAAGGGTAGGGAGTTATGAACAAAGGCACCCACTGAGGAGGGAGACAAAGCACAGATGAGGAATGAGAGCAAGTGAGGAGATGCAGAGAGGGGAAGAACTACCAGATGGAGGACAAAAAGCCACATAACAAAATCTCTCAACATTTCTAACTGTTCCCCAGTGTATATGTATGATCTTTGTGCAAACAATTCTTCCCAGATGTGCTTCATCTTCTGGGCAGAGGGATGGATGCAGAGTCAGTAGGAAGGACAGCTGGAGAAGTAGATGATTAGACATTGGTATGTCAAAATATGTTCTCTGGTATATGACATCAGTAGAAATGCCTGAGGATAGTCCCAGCTCCTGTGTTCTCTCACTCTACTTCCTAGGTTTAAAGCTTGATGTCCAGAAAGGCAGCACATATATTTCCTTGTCCTCTGACCCTGGGACCAGAAGCCAGCCCCATCTGAGGCATAATAAAAGTTTCCCATATTGAGGTCCGCTGGCACACTGCACATCATTTCTGTGGAGCCATTTATGTGAGGTCCTGCTAAGGTGCAGTCTCATTCTTGAGCAGCCTGTCTGTGTGTGTCCCTGATCCACAGATTAATGATAGTATTATGGTTGTGGTAGCTGCCAGGCTGCATTGCTGCCGGGAAATAGTGTGTAGGCAACGAGGTGTCCCTCTTGCTCCAACTGCATGTACCCATCGCAGGCATTTCTGTAAGGGAGGTTATTTTGGAAGTGCAAGGAATCACATGATTCCAGAACAAATGTCTCCAGGAGATGCTGCTCTTCCCACATCTCTTCCAAAGGGGAAAAAAAAAAAGGAAAAGGTAGAGGGAGACTTCCAGCCAATCCCACTAGCTTTTGCAGATGAATTCTCTTAACAAATGGAACCTTCTCACAGCATCAATTTTGCACACAGGTTACACCAGGTTTTAGGGCATGCCCCTGTTCATAGCTGCCTGGCCAGAAATTTGGGAAAAAAAAAGAGAAACATGTGAAAATGCTACCCTGGACTTGCCAGTAAATGGGTTATTTCGAGTTTTGGCTAATCAGTTTCTGTGATGGATGTCACCCAGTCTTAATGGCATTGCCTCTGTGCATGCCACAGTATAGGAAAAAAATTGTTTTGCTCTATTTTTTCCTGTTTCACACACATTCCCTAAACATTTGACAGGTCTTGAAGTGTGAGGGCTTTCCAAATGGCTGCAGAAGCCCTTCTGAGGCTAATTTATCCATGTGAATATTTACCTCCCATAAATGTCACCATTCCCCCAACGGATGCAATAATCTGTGGCAATTAGGCTGCCTTGCAGCACAGGACCCTAAGTGATGACTGAGAGGAGAGGAGAACACAAGGATGCAGGAGTGGAGCGGGGCAAGGAAGCCAAGCCAAGCCAAGCCAAGCAGGGTGACTGCTGTGGTTTAAACATCCCCCAGTAGTGAAGAAGTAATGGCTTCTTCTGTTGTCTCACTCTTCCTTTCACAGTCTGGTGACTACAACCACCACCACCACCACCTTGGGAAGCAAACAAGGTCCAAAACACCAGCAGAGGGAATCAGTAGTTTTTATTCACTAAAATATGTGTTGTTTAAAAAAAAAAAGAGAAAAGAAAAAAGCTGTAGTCACACAGCTGTAGTCTGGTCTCCCACGTTTCAGCTGTTCCCTCTGTCCACAGGCAGAAGTAATGCGTCACTTTCTGAATTGTTTCTTTAAAGAAAAAACAAGAACCCAAATCAGTTAATCATCTGGGCACGGCGGTCCGTGCTCCAGGAGGCATAGCACGGCCCGCAGGAATGGCCACAGGTGGGAGCTGCGAAGTTCAGCGCTGTACCGAGCACGCAGTGTCCCGGCAGCCGCGGAGGGAGGGTCTGTCCTGTCCTGCCCTGCCCAGCCAGCTCCCGGCGCTGGGCTGCCCTGCTGGATTCAGGAGAGGCTCCAGCACGGCAGGTTCGAGCAGGCTGTGGAGCCCCGGCGCCACAGCCCGGCCACGGAGAGGCCAGGAAAATGCTGCGTTCCCCGGCAAGACGCACAGGATTTCCTGCAGCGGGTCAAGAAAACATACCTTCCCATTGTCCCCGGCATGTCACGGGGAGTCCTTGTGCTCCGCTGGGGACAATGTCAACTCCTGCCCTGGCAACCAAGGAAAACAAGGCCGGTTGTTTGGCATTTGACGCGAAGCTGCCGCCCGCCTCCCTCACCAGACAGGCCTGGCACTGGCAGGGGCGGCCGCCCTCATGGCTACTAATGAGCCTCCCTCCCTGGCCGTTGGTTGGCCTCAGAGGTGGAAAATCTGTGGCAGCCCCAGGGAAAAAAAAAAATCTTAAGACAAACAACTGTTTGTGGGGGAGGCGGCGAGGAGCGGACGCCATGCAGCCCTTCCGAGCGCGGTGCTGATTCCTGCCCTGGGCCAGGAGCTGGGCTGGGCAGCCAGCGAGAGCCCGGGCAGTGTTCCGGCCGGGGCTGGCTGTGCCCAGCTGTGTCCAGAGCGGTGTCCAGTCGGGAAGGGTGTCCCAGAGGCACAGGGCAGCGCAGGAGGCCATGTCACACCCTGCAGCATGCCTGGGGAGGACTCAGCGCCCGCTGCTCGGCCAGCCCCAGTAAACTGCAGGGTGAGCTTCCTGCTGCCCTGCCCTGGTGTTCAGTGTATTCACTGCTACTGCTGTCTTTTTCCTCCTCTGAAAATCAGTTTATCGTTCAAATATCAGCCACAGAGAGGAAACGGCAGCCTTATGTTCACGCAAAGCGCAGGACTCAGTCTTTCCATGGGTGCGGAACGCACAGAAAGACGACGTGCCATGCTGGGGCCCGGGAGGTGGCACAGCCCTGGCCAGCGCACGGCCCCTGTCACTGCCGCCTGGCTCCTGCAGAGCCCCGGGAACAGAGGGCAGGGAAGGCTCAACTTTGATACTGCTGGGCTGGCACGTCTCCAGGATTAAAGGCACTATTTGCTTCCTACAATGCTGTTGTGAACCTGCTTTTGCTTTTTGTCATCGTAACACCAAGCCAGCAAGTGCAGTATGAGACAGAGCGCCCTGGAAGGCAGTGGCAAGGATTATAAGAAACTGAGCATTCTACAGGAACTTGAAGGAAAGAAACTACCACTCTGACCCTTTAAAATAAGGTAATCTTAAAGTACACATGGAAAACATGTAAATCAGCTTAGTGTTAACAGCAATGTGGATACACACAACCCAGTATGTAGGACTTCACCTTTGGGCTCAAGATAGTGTTTGAGTTTCTGGCAAAACACAGATTTTCCCCCCTTTTCCAAAAAGTCAGTCTGTCCTATGTTTCAGTGCCCCCTAGAATACCAGAACTGTTGTTTGACTAATACAAGTTATTTGCTTGGGTAAGGATTATATTAATAAACTCCAGCATAACGTAAAGGTGGAAATACTTAAAATAAAGCCCTAGAGATAGAAGCACCTATAAGCCAGGCTCCTAGGGGTGCAGACTCAAAGTGCCATGAAATACAGCTGTGTCCAGAGCCATTGTTACTGTATGGCAAGATCCACAGAGAGTATCACATAGAAGGCTGCCCATTCAAAGAAGGAGAAAAAGACATATGTAAAGAGGTTTTACTGTTAGATTAAAAAATCCCCAAACACTTGAAAAGTGTTTGTCCAGGAAGGGGAAACATGTGTCTTTAAATTTATCATAGATAAATGGGCAGAGAGAATAGCAGCCAAGATTTCCTTGTCTGAAAGGCTGAAGCTAATACTGTCATCTGTGGTTAAGACCCATTTGTCAAACAGTGTATGCTGAGAATAAGGAAAATCAAGTCTGCTTTCCCTTTTTAATTTGACTTAATTAGCCATAATTCTCCTTACTGAAATAAAGGCATTTTCAGTTGCAAGACACATTTCTGCGCCCTTACTTTTACTGATGTAAATACATAGCTCTGCATGCAGGGAAAGCAAAAGCCAGACAAATGTGCTGCAAAAACAAGATGATCCACAACACTCACCTCCTTCCTTGGGAGAGGGGGACAGAACAAACAACACTTGGCAGATGTTAGCCACACAGTTCAGTGCCCTACTGGGAGGCATGCAAATACTATTGTGATACACAGGCTGGGAGAAGCTACATAGGAGAAAACAGGGCACTTGTTGTATGTATGTCAGATTTGCCCCTCCATAGCTAGGAGGAGGCGTGCACTCATAGCACGGCACAGAGTACATAATGCAATTATAATTGGGTGCAATATGTTCACAGTGCTTAAAAAAACGCTGTCTTAAAAAACTGAGTGCCATGTTCAGATGGCTTAAATTCCCCAAGAGCCCCTGTGCCTACTGCTTCCTACTGGCTGCTTCTGGTCCTTCAGTGGTGCCCAGCCAAGAGGAAACTTCAGGGCACAGATGGAGTTCAGGCTAGACAGTCCATAACCTTCACTGGATCCCGCTGGCATCCCGTGGTGCGAAACCTGCATCCCAGAATTACTTGGAGCAGTTGTCCTCCCAAACCTGATGAGCACACTTGCTTAAAATAGGCACTTGCAAAGGTGTGGCGGGGCCAGCCTTAGGGCTCACAGAATTGCTGAGGGGGACTGTGAGCCTCAGAATATCCTTGTAATTCATCTGTAATGTTAAACTTTAAATAACTGTCTTCCTCTTTCATTCCTTTTCTACCTCGGCTAAGAAATGCGACACGCACTGTGTAAAGGGACTGTCACCAGCTGTTAATAAGAAAGCAGCTTTAGCTTCTCTCCGCTTCTCTTGTTCACACGTAGACAGTGTTGGAAATCAGTGAAAACGGGTGTAGCCCCTCTGCTACCGCCACCACCACCTCCCACAAAGAGAGCAAGTGAGAAAGGGAAGAGGAAAGGTTGAAGAAACGGGCTGACCTACTTAGGTACTGCGAAGGACGAGCATGCAGGCTCTGAGTGCTGGGATGGCTGCGCGCGTTTGTTCTGGGCACCTACTGTTACCCTGGCATCCCTCCAAACAAATGGCTTTACACCCAATTCCAAAACAGCTCCTTCCTCCTCCTCTTCAAAATATGCCCTCCCCACCGTGCATGCTCTCCCTGTGATCCTTGCCGCCTTGGTTTTAAAACGGCCGCTTCCCTGAGCAGGCAGCCAGCCCCAGTCTTCTCACCCACCTGTTAATACCTGGCCTCCTGTTTGTCACATGGCAGCTCTGGGCTCTGGACCAGGAACCCCCCCTTGCTCCTGTGCCGCAGCCACTGCTTCCGGCATGGGCCACCTGTCCCTCCTGTCTCAGCTGAGAAAGGACAGGACCTAACTGCAGGGTAGGTGGCTGTCAGGGAGCGGACCCGGCTTGCAAGGAGTGGTTTCCAGAAGCAGGAAGGAGAGAGAGGCAGGTCTCCTTGCTCTCGGGAGCCCTGACTCAGACCCCTTCCCGTGTCTTGCATGCCGCCCCCTCTGCTCCGCTGGCTCTGAGCCCCTGAGTGGCATCACTCGAACCCTGCGAGTTAGCCAGCCTGAAAATTATACCCACTGGGATCTGGCCAGTTTGCAAAGCCTAATATCAGTGATTGCAAGGTGGGATCAACGCATTCAGGCGACACAAAGATTGTATTATAAACCCTTTTGGATTTAGATGGAAAATGATCCTTTTGCTCTTCAGACAGTATTTCTGGCAATTCAGAGCAGTCACAATTGCTTGTCAGAACAACCAAAAGTGCTTCCCTGGCAGCACGGCATATCTTACTGAGAGACTGGAAGAACCTTCTTTGGTTTCTATATAAAACACACTTATGACTCATATAGGACTCAGAAATTGTCTTAGTTAGAGATAAATGGGAAGATACACTGCAGATCTGGAGAATGATGCTTGAGTCACAAATCTGGAACCGTGATCAGAAGGCAAAATTCCCCAAAGTTTGGGGTCTTAGGGAAACAAACAGGGGTTCATTTGCATTTACACACAAGCATTGCATTTGGCATTTCTTTTTTCTTTTTTCTTTCCCATTTTCTCACTGAATGTGTTCTGGAGTATGAGAGGTCTCACAATTCCTTTTGTCTACTCCTGCTACCACCCTTTGTCTTTCTTCACGCCAGTGTTGTCTCAGAAGCAATTAAAAGCAGTTCCACTGAGTTCCACAATGCCACGTCAACTTCAGTCTTTTATGAAAGAGTACGTAATTATGTTATACAAACCATAGTGAAAGATCATTACTAAGGGTGGCAAAATCAAGCACTGAGAAACTAGAAAAAGCCAATACTACGCTGGCTTGTGGAGTTTGTCCCTTCTGTGCATACACACATTGCAGCAGTCTTCAATTGCATGAGCATAGTCCTGCGCTGTTTGTCCCACAGAACCCTTGCCTCATGCAGCTCATGGAGCAGGCGGTGCTCAGTTAACAAGCAGCTATTTATACTGGGTCTGTGCTCAGTACAAGACCCCATGCCTTGTTCACTGAACACTGCTCAGACCCCAGTGAGATGATGGAGCAATTCACTTTCCTGAAGGCTCTGCTGTCCTATGAAGACAGGCTGAAAGAATTGGGTCTGCTCAGCCTGGAGAAGAGAAGGTCCAGAAATCCTTATAACATCCTTCCAGTACCTACAAGAAAGTTGGAAAGAAACTTTTTTACAAGGCTATGTAGTGATAGGACAAAGGAGAATGGCTTTAAACTGCAAGAGAGTAGGTTTAGATCAGATATGAGGAAGAAGATCTTTACTCTGAGTGTGATGAGGCACTGAAACAAGTTGCCCAGAGAGGTTGTGGATGCCTCGCCCTGGAAGTGTTCAAGGCCAGGTTGGACAGGGCTTTGAGCAACGTGGTCCAGTGGAAAGTGTCCCTGTCCATAGCAGAGGGGTTGGAACTAAGGGATGCTTAGGATCCTTTCCAGCCCAAATCATTCTGTGATTTAGTGCACTTACCAATGTTGTATCAGTAGGCTTAATTTCCATAACACCTTTTGGAGATGAGAAGGTAGAATTATTCCCATGTATAGATGGTGGATTTTACAGGGGGATTAGACAGTTCCAGTTCATCAAAGTGACCCCTGTGGAGTTCCTGGGCTTTCTGTGTTTCACACACAGGAGCCCACCTGCATGGGCTCCTTGGTACTTCTACACAAAAGACTGCATGAGGCACTTTTATCATCTATTCACTGTGGAAATTTTGATTTCAATGGTTTGCCTTATATAATGTAGAATGTTCTGGAGCTTTGTGAGATTTCCTTCATATACAAATATTTGCCAAAAATAGTAGTGACAAAGATTCTCTCAGCAAATTTTTTACAAATCTTGCACGATAGTTTCCAGAACAGCTAATTTTAAAATATTAATCTCTTTAGGAGTAATTTAATATACCCTTCAGTTATTTGTAGATTGAAAAGGACTTTCATGTCTTCATTTGATACTGATATGTTGCTGTACTCTTTTCCAAGTAGAATGAAAATATGCATTGTTTCTGCATTATTAACAAGGTTGGCATCCCCCCTCTTCCCCAATAATAGGCTAATGCAAATTTCTTTTGATTCCACTATATTAAATAAAATGTTTTTGATCTCAGTGTGCTTTTCCCCCTGCTCTTTGAACCTACTTTGTTTTTTAAAAAAATTGTTAAGTTATAATGCTGCTTGTTTCATCTCTCTTGCCCGTCCATTTGCATTTTTTCCTCTAAGAGATGACTCCTTTCTCCTTGCAGAGTTGTCAGGCAAATCTGCCTTCTCTTTCTTAATTGTGAAAGCTTGACCACTTGACCATATAATGACCTCAGTATTCTTACACACCTTTCTTGGTGTCTTTGCAAATTTTTACTCCTAGCTTTCCTCACGTTTCTTATCACCCTGAGGTATTAGCCCTTCTCAAATGTCAAGTGCACGTACTACAGGAGACACTGTCTCTGGTGTAATGAGTGGATTCAGGTCATGAAAAATGTCCCTAAGCAACTGCCAACTTCCAGTCCATCGATCTGCACACACCATAAGGAAATCCAGACTTGAATTCCCTCATGCTGGGTGCCTTGTCAAGACTCATGAACAGCGCTCTGCTCTTCAACAGTCCTCCAAAATGGAAATCCATTGGGATCCCCCATAACATCCCCCATATAGTTGTTTTCAGATGCTGTGAGAAAGTCACTAAGAAGTGCCCTTTGCTGCTTGTTGGTTGGTCTGCACATTCCTCTTCATGCTTTAGCCTGTTGGTCTCCTGCCCTCCAAATCACTTGTGCCCCAGCCTCTCTGCTGCCTATTCTTGCCTTCTAGGCTTTAAGTTTATTTAGCTCCTTACCTCACTAGATCCATTCGCTCCCTGACTGTGTTTTATGGTCTACACCTTTTTTCTCATACTCATACTCTCAACCAGCCTAGTTAATAATTCCTGAGCTTTCTGTCCAGTTCTGGTGCTTCTATGCACCTCCACTTTGGCACTTTTAGTTCTTGTTCCCAGGCCATCTTCTGTTATCACTTTACCAAATTTGTCTTCCTTCCCTGGTTGTCTTCTCCACTTTCACTAGTCTCACCATTTCCTAAGATCCAGCCTTCCTGGTGCCTCGGCAGCTCAGGTGATCTCATTGTCTGTCCACAGTTTCTCTCCAGTGCTCGCTCACTTCAGTTACTCTGTTCCTTCCTGCCCCTGGCTCCTGTTCCCAGCCTACTTGTGCAGCTAATCCCAACACTAGTTGTTCTTGCTCTCCTGGCTCTCTAGGTCAATAGATCCCTTGTTTCAGTTTTTCTGTCCCTTTTGCCATCTTCATTCTGTTTGCTGTCTTCTCTGCATTTGAAGCCTCCTACTTAAACAAAATCTACCAGGAGTGTCACTGAGGCAGTAAGTTAACTAAACAGAAAGTGCTCAAGGTTTTGTCATTTGCAGTCCCAATTCTCCAGTTAACTGCATCAGAGACCTTAGCAGAGCCTCTGCCCACCCCTCTGGAAGCTGGTCTAGTGGTAACCTGATGATGAATACCCATCCACCTGCAAGAAGTTGGACATATTTGCAGGTCCACCAGTTTAAGCTGTTGTATGGATAAAGTTCTGTACACTATGGGTATGGCCCCTCTTCTCAGTGCTGTCTCTAACTCAGCCTAGAAGAGTTATTACAGGAAAAAACTGGCTTCTGTTCCTGTACTACTGGCCTCAGGCATGGTCTGCTATTTCATGGAGAGGTGTGTGTATGTTCAGCCTCTCTTGTCTCTTGGAGATAATGATGAGATGGAACATGCTCTGTGCCAGTGGCATTTTTGGGGTCTTTATCTGCTTAACATCTAGAAAGTCTCCACTGAGCAGCTATGAAGTGAGATTTTTGGTTTTCCCTCAAAAGTATGTGTTGGCCAAATTAGGTGGAATTTTCAGAAATGTGATACAAGGCATATCCCTGAAGTCAAGGCCAAACCCCTGCCAGATTTCAAGCCCTGCTTCGAAGCATGGGAATGATGCAATGGTTCCAAGAAAAAGTTGCCAGAACATTTAAATTTGGGCAAAACAACATATTTTCCCAAACCTTGTTCTTGGAAAAGCCAAAGCTGACAGATCAGAAATTTTCCCAAAAATTAATCAATCAACCTGAACAGTATGACAAATTTAACTTCAAATTGTTAATGTCTGGCACAGCTGTAAGATGCCAAACTCACAATTTTGTAATACAAAGCTGTGGGCAGTTTTTATAACAAAAAACAGGCCAAAATCACTTGTAATCATTATTATCCCCTTTTTAATTTTTAGTATGCTTCTGTCTTCCCCTGTTGTTTACAAGTTAAAGCAGATTTTCATGCATCCTAAAAGATCTTTTAAGGTCAACACTTCCCATTAAAATATGCAAAAAAATTAGAAACTGTGCTCTTGCTTTCAAAAACAAAAACCAAAATTATGAAACAAAAAATAAGACTGGGAATTTGCTGGGTTTTTATTCCACAAACACACCTCACAAATGTCAGATTTCTTAGCTGTACAATCATTAAGTGAGGTGTAGAAAATTACTAAATATTTTTTATCCCCGTCTGAGTAAACATACAAAAAGTGACTTATTTTCATGGAAACGTCTCTTGCTCCAAAATTATTTGCCACATCCACACCAGCTAAAATTGTAAACATTTGAATATGAAGAAGTTCTGTGGACCAGTTTTGCGCAGACAACTGAGGACCTGTTATCACTCAAAAGTCACTAACTGAAAGTGTCCTGTTGCTAAAATTTTAAGTATCACTGATGACAGTATTACAACTGTGTGTCATATCTTTCCTTTCATGGTACACTGTGTTATTGCTTGGTGCCTTGCTGCAGATATTTTTTAGCCAAAACTTCATTGACTTGAAAGTGCCTTTTTCTGTGCAGAGAACTGAATTTTAATTTCTGTTTTACCAGCTACAGTTTTTTTGCTCTTGTCTCAGTGACCTTGTTTCCTCAATACACAGTGGACTGAGATATCTTTTGAGATTGTCTCCTCTGGTTTCCCCAAGACAGCAGAACCACTCATTTCCCTTCACAAGACATCTGAGTTCCATTTATTAATGGAACTTACTAAAACCATTATTAAATGGTTTTATAATCAACATGAAAAAATGCAGAAGTCATCTGTGGAAAACTGCAAAGTGTGGAAACAATGTCATCATATATTAGCAATGCTCAAAAGTAAAACAAATAGCTCCACAGGGCTTTTCCAATATTTACGGAGTGGCGCACCTCCAAAGCACACTCAGAGAGGACAGGGTGCTTTTGGAGAGCTTATTTGCATGCACCCAGGTGTGCAAGCACACACACACACCCACCTGGGCTGCAGGACCTGGACTGCAGGCACAAAATTATTCCATTTTTCTGTTTGGGAAGAAGTCAAGTGTTGGAGGACACTAGTCAATGTTGCCTGCTGCCAGGCTGAATAAGGTTTCTCTCTTTTTCTGTTCTGGGGGTGCATCACAACTGAGAAGAGCAGTCCTGCCCTGCCCTCTGCTCCTGGGCCACTCCCCAATAGGGCAAGAATGGGCAGGACCAGCATCCCCCATGGAGGACAATGCACAGGAAGGTGCCAGCAACGCACTGGGGGTTGTGCTGGCCTCCAGGAGGGGAGAGTGGGAGCTGGCATGAACTCATGCCCCAGGCCAGAACTGATTGGGGACGACTTTAATCAAAGGATAATACTAACAAAAATTCAGAAAGCTGGGTATAATACTTAGCAGAGCCATCCCTACGTTTGGAAGCACAGTGCTTAGTGATGAGAGTCTCCATACATAAATGTGGTGTGCCCTGCTTGCCTCTCATTAAGCATATTAGACCTGCATATTAGACCTTCCTCCAAGAGGAAGGTTGCTGTTGTAACCAGCTTAGTTACTCATTTTCTCTCTGTCCCCCTTAGCACAAGTAATGAGCATGCTGAGGCTCTGAAACAGGTAGACAAAAGATAACAGCACTTCCTGGAATTCATATGGCACATAAATATTTAGCATTTGATTTATGCTGTGCTGATGCTATTCATCAATTGCCTTATTAAGACCTAGAAACTTTGAGAGAACTTTTTAGATGGGAGAAAGGAAAGTCATCCCTATGATGCTAGAAATATGGAAGAGTCAGAGGTCTACATGTTGTGGAAGAGGGAACTGCTCTGTTGTGTCTGATCACTGTGGAAACTGCTGCTCTGCCTTTGGGTTCACAGCCTTAGGGAACAGCAAGGATCTGCTCCTTTCAATAGGCAGATAGAGCTGTATTAAACCCCTCCACATAAAGCTGGGTAGATCAGGAGTTGTGCTTCGTTTTCCTCCCCCGTCCCCAATTTAGAGACAACATAGCTGTGAGGACATTGATGTGCCAGTGGAGGCAAGGGTGAGCTCAGTTGTGCCTCATTTGCCAAATGCGTGAGCGTGTGTGAGTGCATGGGGCTGAGTCAGGGCGAGGGCATCTTCTGCCAGGTCCTGGGGGAGCAGAGGAGAGAGACCAGCAAGACTGCAGCCCCAGAAACTTTGTGCTGGTTTTGTAGTCAGTAGCCACTGCACCAGTCATCTCTGCATATTTTAAAAATGACAGGCAGTTTGGGCATCTGCTTACATCAATATTCTGTAAATACAAGGATAAATTGGTAGCCCAAAACAGTGAGAAAGCTTTGCATAGGTTCTGTTTTGAATGCTATTTATTACACAGCATGATATACACAGCACTCTTATTCATGTCAGTGGGAGTTTTATGCAAACATGGAAAGCAGAATGTGGCTCAAAATTGTAGCTTGATTTGCTGTAGACAGGCCTTTCTGCATGCAAAGCTGTGAAGGCAAGTTCTCCTCTTCACACAAAAAAGGTGCAAACCCAGTGTAATACGGAGTCTGTGGTAAAGTGCAGAAAGGTCCTGCTGCCTGGTGTGGTTTTACATCAAGTCTTCCATCACCAGGAGCAATCCAGGGAAATAAGCATAAATAAAATTCCCTGCATCGTTTGGTTATATTCAAATGTGCAACTGATTGTTTAAAGGAATAAGTGTACTTCTGGAGATGGGAGATTATTATGGGGAACTGATAAAGTCTCTGTAAATAACAATGCAATTAGATTGCTGGAAAAAACCCAATTTCTACCATGCTAGTATCATCTAACCTTAAATTACTGACCTTAATAATCATAGGTTCATGAATGAATAGATTTACTCTCTTGATGGATATTTTGCTTTATTTTAGAAAATGTGTTGAAAAGACCTGCCTTCCTGACAACATGGAGATTTAAAAAGTAAAGGTATGTTTTTTTAAGATACTTATCTAAGAGTTAGAAGTGTTCTAATTTATACTGGCCTTAGCACCCTGACTTCTGGGTGGTGCTGTAGTGACATTGAAATGTTAAATTTCAGGGAAGTGTATACCTTAAGTATGCCTTAAAGTCACCAAATTTTATTACATATTGAAACAAGTGGCCACAGGGTTTGTGTAATTTGGAGTTCACAGATGAAGAAACACTGCCCATGGGAAAATCCAGATGCTTTGACAATAGAGCATTATTACCGTGTAGCGTTACAGCACTGATAAAGATCTGCCACTGAAGGCTTGGACATATTTATCACCCAGAACTCCTTCTGTGATTGTTACTGCCACAAATAAACTCCTGCAGAGCACATAAGCTTTTCACAGAACAGACTTTTCCCCCCTTATTTTTTGCTTAGAATAAAGATGATCTCCCTTCACAAGCAAGATTTACCCAGGACCATTTTGAAGAAAATGTAGCGGAAGGAATCCCTAAAAATTGTATATCAAAAGCTTAATTAACACACTTAGGCTGTAAATGCAGATATGTACTACAAGGAAAAAAATAGTCTCCTATGTTGAGTCTATTTCATATTCAGTTTGGAAATTCTAAGCTAAGACAAAGTTTTCAAGATATTTCAAAATATACTTCAAAGATTCAGTCTTAGAGATCTGTGAACCTTAACTCTTACCACTACTGATGGCAGTGCCCTATGTATCACTACAGAGAGCAGTGCACTCTGCATATCTACTGCTGAGGACATTACCTATTCAAGGTGTCACAGCACATTATGACTGAGAAAACCCTTCTAAACACAGTGAACTGCCTCCTAGAGTTGCACTCTCTAACATTCCATATATTTCACACATGGGCCCACTGGCTGGATTGCAGCTTTGCAGGAAAGGACCTGGGACACCTGATGGATTCCCAGTTCAACAGTAGCAGGTCCCTGTGGCAGAGGTGGATGGCAATATTCTGGGCTACACTGGGAGGAGTGTTGCCATAAGGTTGGGGGAAGTGATCCTTCCTTTCTTCAGTGCTGATGAGACCACAGCTGGAGTTGTGTGTCCAGGTCTGGGCTCCCCAGTGTAATAGAAAGATGGAGTTACCAGAGATGATCAAGCCAGGGGCCGTAAAGATGATTAAAGGTCTGGAGAAAAGGCTGGAAAATCTGTGACAGCTAAGTCCAGTGAAGAGAAGGCTCAGAGGGAATTCTCATCAACATATACAAATATGTGAGGAGAGGGTATAAAGAAGATAGAGCCAGGCTATTTCCAGTAGTGTCTAGCTACAAGACCATGAGCAATGGCCACAAACTGGAACACAGGTTTTGTCTGAGCATCAGGAAATATTTCTTTAGTGTGCAGTTGACTGAGCACTGGCACAGGTTACCCAGAGAGGTGGTAGAGTCTCCATCCTTGGAGATACTCAAAATCATGGTCCTAGGAAACAAGCTCTAGATGACCCTGCTTGAAAAGGGGGATTGGACAAGATGATCTTCAGAGGTCCTTTCAATCTCACTCATATGGCAATACAATATGTGATACTACTAAACATGCTAAGCAGAAAATCTAGCCTACTGACTAGAGGTGTCCTTTCCACACATCCCTTCCTCAGGTCTATCCAAAAACATCTGGGCAACCGAAAGCAACTTGTCTGTCAAATATGCTACCTTGCAATCAAAGCATTGCCCTGATTTTAACGTTTAAATAAGTAGTGGCCAAGCAGTCCAGCATTTGCAAACCTCCAAAGCAATTAGAAAGATTTTGGGCTTTCATACTGTAAAGAGTGTATGTGCAGGCTACAAGGACACCTATCGTAACACCCTTGATGGAATCAGCTTTGATCACAGAGATGTCTTTTATTATGGTGGAATATAGGGGAAAAGTTAGTGTGTGTAGGCCCATCCATTTTTAAAAATGTCTATTGCTTGCTTTTTTAAAACTTTACTTTCCATTTCAGAATCTTGACTTGAAGAAAAAAAGTCCTAATTTAAAATGCCAAGATTTTTTTTTCTGTATTTGATTTGGTTTTGATAATTCGTCTTCATTTTTTGACCAGAAATAACTAATTTGACTAGTATTGCTATTTATTTTAGTAACTGATTTAGAACTGGTACAACCTGGTGGGGCTCCTTATGCCAACGGCATGATGGTTATGTCTGCAGCAGAAAACCTGGCATCATTGCTTGTCCTGAGGAGTAAGGAATCCAGTTTGGAAATCATAGCTTTTCTAACCCCCACCCACAAATCCAGCCTCGTGCACATGTTAAATCCTATCTGTTTGAGATATGACCTGGCTGTGTGCCAGTCCTGTCCCTGCAGCACCATGTATACCAGCAGTTCTGACCTGCAGAAGAATTTGCTGGGGAAGCATTGAGTGGCTGCTGGGAAGAGAGAAATGGAGAAACCAGGATGGGACAGGCATCCCTGGGATGGAGAAAAAGGGTCATGGGTGGAGCACTGTGAAAAGGGGAAGCTCCCTCTGTGCACCAACCGAGATTTCACCTTTGCGTGCATGTGTCCTGTAAGTGATATTTGGTGCACATAGCATTCCTCGTTCAAATCCCTCACTGAGGCAAGTCATTGCCAAAAAGACCGCCCCCCCCACCCCCCAGGAGACTTCAGTCCTTCCTCACATCATATATTAGCACCTCAGATCTCCTGCATTACTGCTCAGACTAAATGTGCATTTAAAAAGAAAAGAAAAAAAACCCCCACACATTGCAATCTTCCTGTGAAAAAGAATCACAAACATGAGGATCACACCCCAGTCCCGGCTGTTGGGAAACGGTCTCTGTTTGGGGGGGTTGCTAACTCGTCCTCTCCATGGTGGCCAAGCCACCTCAGTGCACAGGCAGTGTAGTGTGTGGAGCCCACGGAGGAGCATGTCCCTTCTCCTGGGGTCGCCACTACAATAAACATCTCGTTAAATGCCTGCAGCAGTGGAGGTACATGGAGTGCTTGGTGACCCTCATAATTTCTCATTTCTCAGATGAAGTGGTCGGCAAGTTGTGCTTATGGTGGTAGTCTGAAAAATGTAGGAGCTCTTGGATGATCTCTGCAAGATGTGCTTTCACTTATCCATGTGCATCTCTTTGTTTCTGAATTTAAAATGTGGTACATCTGAGTGAAGAAAACTAGGTTTCTATGCAGGCTGCCTCTTTTCCAGCTAAGAAGTAAAAGATGTCAAAATATACTTTTTGAAGAAACCTGCTTAGAGGCAGAAGGCTTTTTCTATTTATCAGAAAACTTAGAGAGTGACCAAACTGAAGTAAAAATCCCAGAATGGTGTGGAGGAGGGTATCATTATTTTTTGCAGATGGCATGTCTGAGCAGCATTTGGCTTTGGTTCCTGGACTAATGCAGCATGTTCTTGCTGCTGGTAAATCCAGTCTACTAGAGATGTGGGTGCTGCAAGACATTCCTAAAGGCTCCCCAAGATCATTGTACCCCTACCTCACTTGTGGTCCTCGGTCCCTTTCTCCGTCTTCAAATCTGCAAGCGTCCAAGTTAATAGAAAACACTGAAAGGGAGAATTGAAGAAAATCTGAAAGGTTTTCTCTGGGAATGCTGAGCAGGAATCTCAGAAGTGCAAAAAAGAGTTTTTAGTCTGAGCACCTGTGTCATTTAGGCATCACTGAAAGCTTTATCTGCAGCTTTCCTGATCAAGGGATGGTCCCTGGCAATGCAGTTGCTAGCTGATTTTTTTTTTTAAGGGGTTTGTATGCCTTCCTCTCTTGAGGATTTCCCACTGCAAATATCTAGAGGTGTGTGTAGCCCAGGACATGTGAACAGAAAGAACTGTGCATACTTTGTGGTTTTGTTGACAAAACCAAGTGCAACCCAGGTGATGTAAGAGTGCCTCTGATTTCCAGCTCTGGTACTTCTTTCTTGGAGAAACTACTAACCTTCACAGACTCATGGTTTTTCAATCTGCACACTGACAATGGTGGTGTGTACTTGCCGTCCTCTGTAAAGGGACCTCAGCTGAGCTGGGGAAAGTTTCAAAATCAGCAAACTTTTTCATCATCTTGGAGCTGCACAAAGAGGAGCAGAGAGTTTGTGGGTGCTGAAAAGGCTCAGTATGTCTGTCACAGCTTGCTTTTCTCCCCAGATAGCAGCTATAGAGTACTGGAAGCTCAAATGACTCAGAAGGGGAAGGGGAACCTGTGAAGTCAATGCTACCAAACCCAACTAAGTGGTGAGGGAGAGACTTCCTCACTTTTGTGTCTGTGAGTAGGACAAAACATTCCTGGTGCCAGCCTGGAGCCAAGTAACCCACAGCAAGCTGTTCTGTGGGCAGTGCCAGCGGCGAGTGAGCTGAAGTACTGCAGCCAGGTAAACAGCCACGCACGCTTCTCCACAGACCCAGACTGCTCATTTGGTTGCTGTCTAGACAGCAGTGCCCTGGCACCTCCTACCCTGTGCCTTCCTGCCCTTCTTGCACACATTTGCTTGTGGGCTTCCCCATTGCACGGGACTGCAGTGCTGCTCACTCCTTGCCTGCTGCCCATGTAGGCAGCCAGGCTTCATTTGCCCCTGAGGACACCAGCTCAAACATCAGCTGGAGGGAGGAACTCGACATCAGGAGAGAAAATGAGCAGTTTCTCCAGACACCCCTCAAAGACGGTTTCAGCAATTTTTATGTGCCGCCTGGTGAAATGCAAGTTAGCTGTTACGTTGGCAAGGGAAACTTTTATGGACTGTTCACGCCCTTTGGGCACGACCCCGGCCCCGTGTCTAAGCTCTCTCACACATGTGGGAAGCAGAAGTGCTATAGCAGGCAGCACAGTCACACACGCCGTAGTGAGATGAGAACCAGATTTGCTTTTTAGTAGCCTCTAAATGCCGCTGTATGTATCCAAATGAACCCTTTCATTGGATGGGTGTGCAGAACAAATCTGGGTGGCAAACATACGAGATTGACTCACAAGGCAGAGGTTGAGCCATCACAAGGAAGAAATTATGTATTGGTGTAAGCATCAGGCACCCCAAATTTCCACTGGCAATGTTCTCCGGAAAAATGTGAGCCCTAAAATTCCATGTCAGTGTCTTGTGGAAGGGACCCTCTCTCCCCCTCCCTGTTCAGCAGTTTCAATTTCATTTTTTGAATTATTAAAAGATCAAATGTTGGAATGCTGGATAGCCTGAATTCATTTGTCAGATCACGAAGTACTCATAACATTTCTCAGCCTTAATAACACATCTGCTCTTAAAATGTGGTCTCTTGATAATAGCTGGCTGAAAGTGTCTGAATTTAGGGATTATTTGAGACAACAGATTTCCTTCTATTTGGAATTGAATGAGGCATCTGCTCCCTCACCGTCAGCTTTGTGGGATATTCTCAAGGCAATCATAAAAGGGCAGATCATTTTGTACATTATGAGAAGGAAAAAAGACCTCTGTTGGCAATTACGAGACTTGGAAGGGTGAATTAGAGACCCACAAAGGTACCACTTCATGTCTAAAAATTCTAGCTACTCCATCCATTCTCCCCTCTGTCTAGGGTGGGACACAGATTTATCTGATGAGTGGAGAGGGAGGGGGCAATTATCCTGTCAAAGGCAATGTTGGCAAAAGGGAAAGAGAAAGAAAATTAATCAGGAAAGGATATGCGCACTCCATCTTGGATAACTGACCCAACAACATATTAGAGAGATTAGGACTCAGGATGGAGAGCAAGGCATGAATCCCTTGGAGGATTAAAGGAAATTTTGCCAATATTTATGCCAGTTTGGTACATCAGAAAACCAGGACAAAAAAATGAATGCTTGCAAATTATTTAACACATATTCATCATCAGAATCTTCTCCTACATGTAAGTGGAAGATGATTAATAAAGAAGTAAAAACAAAAGCAACTGGAGCTGAGAGAAGGCACTGCTTTGCACTTTGCAGGTATAGAATTCATTTCTGGATGTGACATATGACAGGCAGTGCCCAGATGATGCCGTTTGCTTCAGTAGGACAGGATGTGTGCTCTGGACCACCTGTCCTGGCCAGCACACAGGTGAAGGCAGACAAATAAATATGCGCATAAAAACACACAATTGCATACATGTGGATCTGCATGCATCCATATATAGTGTAGGTATATACTCACATGCGTGCATACATCTATACATATAGATGTATAGATAAGTATATTTAGCTTTTTAGTCAAGTGACGCAAACTGCTGCAGCTGGAAATAACACTGTCTGCTCATGAAAAGACAGGCGTGTACTTAGACTAATTTATGTGGTAGAAAATGTGTTCAAGGGATGTGAGCTGCCTCAAAGTCTTTGTCAGAGGAGAGGGAAGCAACCTGTGAGACACCTTGGATGCATTTGCATCTGGGAATAATTATTTACCCTAAGACTGGTCCCAACATTAAATACCTGGAGGAGAACCTCCTGCTGCAGGATGGGATTCTGGCAGCTGGGAATGTGTGCCCTATGGCCTCACTGTGATGCACAGGAGTCCCCAGTGTGTGGGGGGGAAGACTTTTCTGGTTGGTAGGAGGTGAGCTGCTCTGTTTAACCTGAGATGGGCAGAAGAAGGCACCTGACACTGGACACTGGTGCGCGGGCGTGAAAATATGTAGCCTGAGTTTGGAAAGGCCACTGAGCCTTAAGGGAGTTGTTAATTATTTTGTGTTTTCTTATACCTATCTAGAGCCCAAAGACTGACTTAGGAGCCTTTTGTGAAGGTACTTTTCTGAAAATTATGACCTTTCATTTTGAATGACTGAAACCATAGAATAAAGGTCTAGGACCTCACAGCTCTTCAACTCTGCTTCAGCTCTGCACCAGTGCCATAGGCATTGCAACTGCCTGTAAAATGGGATGAGGCAGAGGATGGATTGTGCTTTCCCACCACAGAGGGTGTTTGGTACCTTGGAACAATGCAGTGTTCATAGGACCCTCCCAGAGAGGGAGCAGCAGTGGCTGAGCTTTCTACCCTGGCAAGTGGGTGGCGTTGCTATAGGATCAGGGCAGGTTTTTGGCTCACAGCTGACACGGGGAGAAGGAGCAAATGCAAACGCTCTGCATAATACATAATATACCCACAGGTCAGTGAGCATCGCACATCCTGCTCCACGGCTGCGCTGCAAAGTAGGAGTCTGCTCTCGTTCTCAGCCCAAGAGACTTGCTCTTTAGCGAAAGCTGTGGGGGCTTATGCTGAGAAGGTCTGTGGTGCAATCCTCGGCCTTGGCGGGGATGCTTGGCAGCACCGACACCACCCTGAGCCGCTGCGAGCGCTCCGCAGCTGCAGGCGGGAGCCCGGCCAGGGGGCCGGCGATAGATCCTTGTGCAGGGCTCCCACCGGAGCTGGGCTTGCACACGCTAATCCTCGGGGTGAGGCCACGGTCTCTAGCTACAGGGTTTTCATTCGGGGATGGCTTGGTTTCAAAGGCAGCTTTTTAGCACTTTGATCGAGGCTCACATCAATTCTTCATGTTTTATATTAGATATTGCAATTTATATTAGGAGAGGTGTTTGAAGTTCCTGATTTTCCCCTTGGCCACCTTTAAATCTAATTTCTAATACCTTAGCCACTCTAATGAAGTTCTCAGTAGTTTACATTGTTATTAAACCTCTGTTTGGGGAATATAGCTTTAATCCTCATTATATACCAAATATGGGTATCGAATATTCATTGTGTAATTGCAATTAAAAAATACAACCCCCAAAGGATCTTTTATATTAATTTAAATTATCCTGCACTTATATTATGGTTTGAAATAACCTATACTGCTACAATGTCTTTATTGAAGACATTTCAATGTCTGTAGTGTTACTTAGAACTCCTCCTTTTTCAGTTAAATCCTTTTCTATGACACTGTAGTCATGTAGATATAGATTTACAGCAGTATTATATTTGAACCTTTTCCCACCCTCTTTGTATTTTAAAGAAACAGTTGAAATCACTAATTTTGCATTCAGTGTTAGCAAAAGTAGAGTAATTAATCCAGGCAGCTTTTTCATGCATTTGACAAAGCTTCATGTCACATGAGCTGTTTTCTCTTTATAAGCAGATACAGATTCTTTACTCCTTGCAAGTATCAAGAAAGTCATCAAGATAAATCCCCAAATAACACATTGAAAGACCTTAAAACACAAAATTTACTGTTTACAACTTAAACATCATAAAAACAATTTATAATCTTCCGCACATAGCTATCTATGCATTGTTTGGGACACATTTGTGGTGGATTTCAATGAAGTAAACTGCTAGCAATTTACAAGATTATTAATTTAAGCTAATGTTTATAGATAATAATACCAACTTATCTTTAATGTATCTCTCTTGATTCTTACACTGAACATCATTTACAAGAAAAAAATGGGCTTTTGAAGTCTTTGGATGACAAATGTTATATTTACAGATGATGATCTCTGTGTTTGAAAGCTGCGTTAACTGGCATCATCTCCGAGGGGAGATATTCAGGTAGAGCCAAGCTTACTGCTGTGTAGCAGCTCGGTTACAAAGAGGGGACTCCATCCATGGCATCTGGGAGTCACTACTTGGAGCAGACATAGCAAGACCCATCACTTGGCTTGCAGTCTGCATAGATACAATTGGATATTTTTATTTAAGCATTGATGAAGAAAGCCTAAAAGGTCACACTTCTGCCTGCCACAGAGCCTTTTTTGTTTCTGCAGCCATAGTAAGTATTAAATGGAGAAGCTGTCAGGCTAAAATAGAATTAGCATTAAAACAAATTCTGAAATCCAGAGAAATTTGGTGGAAATGCGTATATTTCTGATACCCACCCTCACTTTTTTTTGAACTGACAAACCCAAATGGGAGGACCAGGGCCGAGTTTCATACTTGTTTCTGTCTCTGTTTTAAGCATGACCCCCAAATGTGAGGGATGAGAAAGGGACAGGAAGGGGAAGATTTGGCACAGGGGAGGAACTGGTGCATTCTTCGCCCTTTCTGTGTAGTAGCCTGCTGCATGCAGTCACTCAGGAGAGGAAAGTGTCCCAGTAGTGTCTCCAGAGAGCACAAGCACTCGGGATGCCTAGATGTTGTGAGCTAATGGCTTTTGGAGGCTAAGTACTCTTCCCAAGAAGATATAACAGGAGGCTCTTGGGAGTGGCAGCTGCTACCAGGACCATAGTGGGAGTATTTGAACAACAGTGGGAGAGACCTTCTTCTGTTGCAGTTGAAGGAAGGAGGAGAAAGAAGGAAAGTTAAAAGGCATTCTGACATGAAAGCCATGTCCATGACTCCTTGTTCCCTATAAAGAGTGATGGCAGCAGTCCAGCTAAAAAGGAGTTTGAAGCCTCTTGTGACCCCTGGTGCCATCTGTGATTGCTCAGGCTTACAGCTCTGAATTTTCTGGACATCATCTGTGTTAGAACTGGGCCCTCCCAGTCTTGTGGTTGAACCTGTCACAGCACATGGACAGCAGGGACTCCACTCCAATGCTTCATGTCCAGGAAGTCTTATTGCACTTCCTGTTTCATCTCCTGTCTTTCTACTGTGTGCAGCCTGTGCATCACCTGTCCTTAACACACAGCTTGATTCCCTGGCCACCCACACTGCAGCTGGAGCCAGGGACTCCTCCTTTTCCTGGAGTCTTGGTAAGCAAAGCCAGGTGGTGCAGGGGAGAGAAACCCAGCTGTTGCAGGTAGAGTGAGGGCTATCAAGCTCCCCACCTATGTGGTGATTCTCATCAAGATTACCAGGTAGGAAAGACATCAGTTCAGTGCTGGATGCTCTTGGCCCATTCCATTGCTACCAGAGGACTGGAGGCAGCTTGCAGGTCCAAGTAGTGCCTCTAATTGAGGAAGGGGAGGAGACTGTTGGCCTCTCTACTCTTCATGTGGATCAAGACTGTAAATGGCAATTCACATATCACTGTGATTGTCTGCAGTGGGATGAGCCAAAGCTCTTGCCAAGACGAGACCTCACCTTGCCTGTGCCTCCCTGTCCTTCCACAGCCCTGGCTGAAGATGGAACCACGGTGGTTCTGGTGCCAATGACCCCAATATGGTGACCCCATATGACTAGCAATTTAATGTTAAGGTTGTTCCTGGGTCTCCTCTTGGGAAGACTCTTGCCAGGCCTGGTTTCTGTGGGTTCCCTGTCTGAAGGAGTTACTTCATGAAGGTTAGGCAGAGCTGGGTTGATGGCAACACTCCTGGGGAGCATTTTTCCAGGGAGCTCAGAGGTGTGGGAATGTTTTTTAATTGCTAAACTTGGCATCATTTCCTTAGGGGCTGAGTCTCAGATTTTAAGTAATGAGCGCTACAGGTTCACTGTCCAGAATTGTACCCACATTTCTTTTACCTGCAGTTGTCTTATCTCCGTCCTCATCACTGATTCCATGCACAGACAGGCATTGTTAGTACTGTAAGAATTAATGACATACTGTTTGAAAAAAATTTTGACATTTGCATTTCAAAACTCTTACCAATTCTAAACATTTATTCTACAAAACTTGGAAAGATTGTAGTTCTGTTTCAAATTATTCCAGCACCGTGGGCATTGCCACAGAATGTAAAATTACAGAACATATGAGACTGAAACCTGACACCCGTTCTTCCCTGTTGTGAAGTGTCGTTGATGAAAAATACACTAGTTTGAAGAAAAAAAATTATGTAGGAGCATGACCTATTCCCAAAGCAGCTCGCCAAATTCACTCATGTTTCAGAGACAGCTGCATATGCAAATAGAGTAGGGGACACTTCTTCAAATACAATCAAATTGGTTTAAAATAGTAAGAAAACATGAAATATCTCCTACAGAATAATCTCCTGATGCTACTGCAAGGAAGTTCAAAGTGTTAGCAGATAAAAGAAAGGGCATGATACTGTTTGACAATGTATCTCTTTTGTAATAAAAACAACATCGAATTTAGTGAAATCATTCTTTATTGCTATTAAAATTCTTCTTCCTTTAAACATTTTCCAACTAGACATTTTTAAGTTTTGTACTCAAAGAGATGACTTTTGCATGAAATGAATAATCTACTCAGACGTTTCAGTACTTTAAAATGATCTAGAAAAAATGGTGAGACATAGGTTGAAAGGAGCATTTATATGGAGGTGACATGAGTGAAACTGGAATTGTATATAAATACAATTGTATTAAATGTAAGTATAAATACAAATATGGCATACATGTAATTTGGAAAAAAAAACCTCATCTGTGTATTTGCACATATATGTGTGTATATTTTGCTGCACACACACACACACTCACACAGATGTATCTATGCAACGCTTTCATTTGAAGACTCCAAAATGCCTCAGAAAGCTCAGTATTGTGCTTCACTGCTCTCCTTTTACAGATGGGGATGTTAAGTGCAGAGAGGTTACATGTGCAAAGCACATTGCTTTCTTGGATGTAATAACCAGTAAATGAGTTCCCAGCTAGCAGAGGAACTGCCTCTGCCACCTTCAGCAAGCCACCTGTTGCTTTTGAATGTAGAATTAGCCATTTTGGTTCAAGTATTTCATCTTTCCATTCCAACTGTTAGTTTTCACTCTACCTGAAGAAAGCAAAGGCCACAAAGAAGTTTTGACATGCTTCAAACAGAGTAGCCCATTCTTTAAAAAAACAAGCCTAACCTCACATAGTACACACCACTAATTTCCCAGATCTGGGCCTGTCTTGCTTCTCACCCATGCAGCATTTAATTCCATTTCTAAATCTCTTCTTTATCCATAAGTAAGTAGGAGTGTTATTTGAGTAAGGAATGAGCAAGAGCTGTAGGCTTTAGCCTTTGAGTTACAGAGATGAAATAGTTTACACTCACAATATGTTGTATTATTTGAAACAGGAAATAATATTTTTCAGTGAAAATTAAATTTAAAACATATGTCGATGATCATCTACATCTTTCACAAAACATTGAGTGTTCCTGAAGGTCCTTATTTCACAAAGGTTGGACAATTTTAGTTCAATTCCCTGAACTGTTCATTTATTCTTCTTTTTCTGATTTGTTTTGCCTCTCTCTTTCTTTTATCAAATTACCTGGAGAGATAAAAATGAACTGTCCCCCATAGATGGCCAGTTCTGGAGCACACATGTAGCAAGAAGCTCTCCACAATCCCAGGGCTGCAGAGGTGGCATTCCCTCCCACCCAAGCTTTTATACTGATCTGCTCAGTGGTCCACCGAGGAGTCCAATTTTAAGACATAAGTTTGCACATTCTCTGCCAGCAGTGGCTGGGGAACATCAATAAAGAAAAATCTCTCCACTACCCATATGGACTGCCTTTGCTGTAGAACGTGAAACCCTGGCAGATCCCCCCATCTCCTTACTCCTTCTTCCTCTTGCACACCAAAAATGCTCTTGGAGAAATTTAATTTTAACTCTTTCTTCATCACATTGTAAAGCAAACACTACTACAGATTTCTGTACTGGACGATCTACTGCTCACAGCAGCCCAGCTTCACTTCCCTCCCATTTGGGAGGCTGGGGCAGAGCAGAGGTGCACACTTAGGTCTGTGATGCACCTCAAGGTCTGCCGAGGACCAAACTAAAGTCTCAGTTCCCCTGAGCCTGACCTCTGTAGCCCTCGACCCTGTTCCTCTCTCAGGCATTCACTTCTAGGGGCTTCAACCTGGGCTGCTTACCCCAAAACCTCCTGTTAACCCCAGTCCTCCACCACTTTTTCTTCACTGCTGCCCATTCTTGCTTTCCAGACTCCTTCTCTCAGTCAGCCCTGCTTCCTTCTGGCTCCCAGCCCACCTGTCTTGAGCCATGTCCACATCTGGGATGAACATGGTTGTAGCCTTGGAAATAAAGAACAGCTAGAGGGGCCTGCCTTATGGGTAAGTGGAAAAAAATTTTCCAAGAGCAGAGTAGTTGCGGGGTTAGGGGGAACAGAAAAGAGTTATGAACTTCACCTCAAAGCTGGTGGCAGTCAGCAGGACCTTGATACTAGAGGTCATGAGTTAAACTGTGTCAAGATTAAGGTTTTAATAATGCCCACTCTCAGTGTTTAAGGTGGTGAATCTGCAACAAATGCTGAATTAACTCCAAATATTTCTGTAAAACACTTTTGGTTTCATCCCCTTTATAATAGTTACACTGGGATTTTGCTGAATAGTATGCTCCTCAGTAGTGTCTGATTCAGAGCCAAATTTATAAAAAGACATTTAGGTGCTCCTTCCCACTGATTAAGGAAGTAAAAGCCTAAATTGGTTTAAAAATCTGCCCTTGAGAGCTGCCATGTGTGTCTGGGCACCCAGAGCACTTTAAGATTTACGGTGTATAAAGACCCAGTGAAGATCAGAGAAATTCTTTGCCAAACACAAATGGCAACGAGACATACTTTGAACCATCAGTACTGCCTTTAATTTTCTTCTCTAAAGATCAGTGTCAATGAAGAATATACTGCATTTGGGTTTAGGGGCCAGTTCTGCAAATTGGGTGTGATGCTGCTGCCATGAGACCAACTGTTGTCCCCAGCAGAAGCCAGACCAGATCTAAACAACTTATTCAGTGACACACAGCAGTGACTTACTTGACACGTATCTTCTCTGGTTTCCATGGGCTCAGGGAAGAAGTGAAACCTCATGCCCACAGAGCAGCAGAAAGCTGGATTGCAGCTGGGCTGCAGGCACTGTGTGCCAGTATGCTCACCTACACTTCTTCAGCTTTTGGCTCTGACTGGAAACTTGGTCTTCTCACACCTAGATGGTAATGCTGGGCTCTCTGAGATACACCCATGTATCTATATCAAATGGGAAAGTGGAAATTAAAGATGCTTCACCAAAACGGAGTGATTTTTTTGTTTGATCTGATTAAATCTATTCAAAGATATTACAAGCAAAAAATGGCCTTTTCAAACACATTTAATTTCTTTGAGTCTGTTGGTCTTACAAGAATAAATAAAACCTCTTTTTTTGCTTCATAATATCAATAATACCACTGAAATAATTCTTCACTTAATGAGAAATTTAAGAGCATTAAATGCTGTGAACAATCAATTTGCTGGGTATTATGGTGCTTCTGTCTATAAATGTCTAATTATATAGGTCAGACTTGCTTGTAGTCTACCTTTGGTAGCCAACTGCAGACCTCTGACTCAGCACAGTGAAAAACAGTTCCTTTATAAACCTCTCCCAGAAAGAGCAGCAAGACCAGTGTACCCACACAGCTCTCTAGGTTTTTGCTTTGCCATCAGCACGTGTCCCCCATCCGTGTCCCCACCTCCCCGTCCTTGTGCGCGGCAGCCCCTCCACGCACAGGTAATGAGGAAGGCAGGGCTGCGCTGGAGAGGGAAGTACCACACGCCTTGGCAAAGGTTTCCCATAAAGATCTGTCCTCTAGCTGCGGATGCAAACTCAAGCTGGTCGTGCACACAACTCCAGCATGCCGAGCCCACTACCCCTCGGCACAGCCAAATGTTTCAGCAGCTGCCCTTTTGTCCTGTTTCTTAAATAAACAAAGAACAGATACAAATTAATGACCTAAATTTATGGCAAAACACACTGCCTTCCCAGAGCAAATAGCCTTAAAAGAACAGATGTTAAAATAGCATTTTGTACTCAGAGAGAGAAAACGGCTACCGTGCAAATGGAAAAGCTCAGGATGTGTAGAAAAGAGAAGCTAAAGCATCTAATTGTGCCACGCCGCCTCCCGCTACACCACAAACCCTGTAACCTTCTGATGGTGCCTTGCACAGAATAATTATCCTCCCTGGGGCATTCCCCATCCCTTCTTGCCTCCTCTTACAATCCCAGTAAACTTTCTCCTTTTATTCCTTTATATTCCTTTTGGAGATGAAAAGAGCAAAATGATCATTTTGCCAGCACATTAAACAGCGACTGGCAGTCCGGTGCTGTAATCCTCAATGTAATTTAGCCCGGAAGAATTGTGCTCCCGCAACGCACCATCTCAACAAACCATTCCTTTGAATTACCTCTTTGTTTTACCCCGAAGGGTGCATTCATCACGCAGGAGAGATTATTCCTCACTAATTTTTCTGCTGAGACTTAGCTTGCCAACGCCTATATTTAAGCAATTGTTAATGATATCCATGCACAAAAAAAAAAAAAAAAAAAAAAAAAGGTAATTTAGATAGAGGTTTTGGACAGCGGGTAGTTATTTTGTTATTTATTTATTATTTTTGCACAAAAGCAGAGGGAGACACAATCTTGCATAGGAGGTGAATGTGCCTTTCGGGCTGCAGGCAGTCTCTGCCATCCGGTGCCGGCAAAGGCAGGAGCAAGTAGCACCGGGTCATGGTGAGAGGAATTAGAAGGCATCTCTGTTTTCCCGCCCAGCAAGTGCATTCTGTTTATACTACACCACATTGTATTTCTAGTCTTACTCAACATTTTAATATACATTTTCTTGTCAGGCGTCTTGGCAATCGGGTACACGACTTGCAAGATGGACTGAGAATTCCACAGGTGGACTGATTAGTGGGTGGCATTTCTGAGCTCCAGCAAGCTGTTAGCATTATGTCTGTTTGCTTTAGGTACAGATGTGAAATGATTTGACAGTCAATCTCAAAGTGTGTGTGAGTACTTGGGCTTTTTTTCTCTTTCTTTTTTTTTTCCCTTCTTGGTATGTCAAACTCTTCTTATAATACAATCCTCATCCGTCTGGTTGTCCATTGAAAAAGCATCCCCCCCGTACCCCCCTTCTGTAGCCAATCTGGATGAGTCATGCATTATTCAGGAGATATAATTTGTAAGTGTCAGAAGTGGCTTTGGTTTTTTTTCCTGTTCGCTCATTTGAGGACCACAGCTGTCGCGACCAAGAGTCCTTGCCGGGCACGAGGGTTATCCCTCCGCAAAGGCAAATTGTTTCCTTCGGGTTACTTGTCCGAATGCAAGTTTCCTTAACAAAGCCGTAGTCGTAAGCAAATGGTGTTTGACAAGTGGAATTTTCTGTTGACTTGCTCATTTCATTTCCTTCTTTTGGCAGAAACATTTGGAACTTGATTTTCTTGCAGTTACTATGAGCCCAGAATAATAACTCCTAAATCAACACTGAGGAGGTGGAAAGGTACAACAACACAAACACTCAGTAACAGTCAGGACAGCGACATGGAAATATGAGTTGACATGCAGAATAACCACAAGTGGTGCATAATTTATTGATTGCACCTTGTCATGGGAATGATGAGCTCTCAGCTAGAGGAATTATATTTTATATATTTCACAACTTTGGGGAAAAATATAAATATTATATATACAAACTGCATATACACTAACTAATGGATAGAGCAAGATTCCTATTTCCAGTTAGTGAAAAAATTATGTGCATCACAAGGCAATGTTTTCTGGAGCCGGGTAAGCCCAGGAGAGGGGAGGCAGGAGGGCGGTGAAGGGGGATACAGTTCTGTAGGTTTGCTTGGGTATTCAGGTGGACATGGTAAGGTTAGAGCCACTCCAGTCTTAAAATTTCCCTAATGCTGGAAACCAGCTGTATTGTATTGTAAACACTAGGTTTAAAATTGCTTTAGATTTCAATATAATATTTCAGTTGTGAAGTATTATATACATGAACTTGCAAAAAACTGCAGCATGAACCAGTGTGTGGAGACCAGCAAGTTACCCTGGAAAAGCAGGGTAAAAGGTCTGAGAAGTGTCTATCTCTTATCAACTTTCAAGCTTTCAACCAGGCAGACCTTGGAGCCTCCCTGGCTAGGTACAACCCAACAGCTCCTTTCTCTTCTCCACATTCTATTTGTTTTCAGCACCAGGAGAGCTGCTTTGCTCCCAGGGTGGGGCTGCCCCCCTTTCAAAGCTGTTGCTGTTTCCTCCTTGTTTTACTCACTGGATAAGCAGGGCACCAACTGAAGCAGGCTGTTCCCTGTCTCTGGCAATCACACAGCCAGAAGAGGAGACACAGACACAGCACTGTTTGCCGAAGGACGGTGGCTCAGTCTCAGGGTGGGCAGTCGACAAGCACATACATGAGAACCAGCGGCTGCTCCACCAGCAGTACCGACTTGACTGGATGGTTGAAACTCTCAAATAAATGAGAAATCCAAGTGTTCACCCCACATAGGTTTCTTCCAACAGATTAACCAACTGAAAAATCAGCTTCCACTACTTAAAATAAATTGATTTTTCCTCTTTCTACATCGGAAAAAACTGTAAGTGCTTTGGTTTCTGCTGATTACCTACTACAGCACTTGAGTTACAACCCTGGAGTCAAAGCTTTCTCCAAGTAGTAAAGCTGTTTCTCCAAGTGCTTCTTTTTCAGTGCTATGAAGAAACATGTCAGAGGAGACACGGCAATGCACTCCAAATGAGAAGCAGGGGCTCAGCTCAGTACTTGCTGGTATCAGCAACAGATTTGTCTATATCACCTTCTGCAGCTAAGAAAGTTGCTGCCGTGCATTTGCCATTTAAGTTGTGAGCTGGTTTCGTGCTGCTTAAGGAACAGCTTAAGTTGGAATAAAAGCAGCTTCATGGGAAGAAAGCAGTAACAAAGCCTTGGGTGCCACAAAATCACAGCAGAAAAGTGCTCCTCAGTGTAGCTAAAACGAAAGAGCCTTCAGCAGAAAGCTGGTGGTCCTGCTCTGGAGAGCAGCTGCTGCTGCTTGGGTGACATGCACTTTGGTTTAAATGTGCTCAGGGTCCACACAGACTATGACACACATTTTGCTTTATTTTCTCCCTTCAGACCCAGAAATATGTTTACCACCCTGCTCCAGACAATATATATCTCACCATTTCCCATGATTTACAATTAAATCTTGTCTCGCAAGTGGAAATAATTTCTGAACTGTTTATAATGTGAATGTGATGGAGACCTATGACTAAATATCTCGTTTATTATTTTGCATTAGTCTTCCGACTTTTTATGAGGTTTCTCTATGTTAAAAATAGAGAGCACTTCTGTTAAACACATATTCGGGTGACCTTCTCAGAATAAGAAATTACCAGGCTGAATGCACCCAGATGTGAATCACAATGAGTATGTGGAGGGCTGCAAGAATAAGCAAAGGGCAGTGTGCAGATGCCGCTGAGGGCTGCGGGGAGGGAAGCAGGGTGGGAGGACACAGCCTCCCCCATCCGCGGCCGCTTCAGAGGCACCCGACGAACAGCCAGCAGCAGCTGACTCACCTCGGCGGCTGCCAGGGGTCCCTCTGGCAGAGATAAATTCCCTGTGAGAACCGGGTCTGCCTTCCTTAAAGCAGAATTACTGAGTTGCTGGGTAGGGAGGTGCAGTGAGTGGGGCCCCGGGAAGGCGGGTAGATGGGGGCAGCAGGGCTTTGTTAAATGCCCAGGCTTCGCCCCGCTGAGCCCGCGGTGTCCCTGGCGTGTGGCTGGAGCCCAGCTCCCTCTGCTCAGCGCAGTTGTCTCTTGCTGTGCTGCTTATTCACACATCCCAGCTCGCTCCGTCTAGCTGCCTGGGTACCGATGCCAGGGAAGCTGAAACACCACAGGCTCTGCAAGCCCACCCAGACCATAGGCTCCAAAGTGCATACTGCTGCCTCTTCCTCTGAAATTAATATCTCAGCTCGCTAAATTAAAGCAAGCAGGGTTTCACCCAGGCATGTTGTGATCACACCTCCGACTTGCAATATAGATTTACCATGTAAACTGCTAAGCAAGGTACAGTGCTCTCCCAGCAGGAGAAGACAATGTCTGCCTGCAAGGAAAAGGGTGGGAGAGCAAGGGTGCAGAGATCTTTTCCAAACAGCTCGAGGGCACGTGTCCACACCAGCACAGGAAACCTGGTACGCGGAGAGAAGGCTACATGAAGAAAGATGTTTCTCACCGGGAGAGCACTAAAGTCAGAGGCACTGAACATGTTTTGTAAAGAAGGCAGAAGCCACCACAGCTGAGCAAGGTGAGGCACGGAGGTTGAGCACAGAGCAGGTCAATGCCGGGGCTGAGCCCTGGCTTGCAAGCCCACTGCAAGTATATCCCAGTATATCCCAACAAATGGAGTATTTTAGGATTTTTGTGCATTTGTGCAGAGCTCAGTGTTTGCAGGTGGACCATTTCTTCTGCCCAGCCCCTTGCTGCGCCTCTGCTGAGTGCTCTTCAGCAGAGCTTTGTCTGCACCCAACACACTGCTGAGGCTGTTTGGTTTTTATTCTTTGCTTTTAAATCAGTAGACTTGTTACCATCTTTTAAAAGTGTGAATAGCTGCAACAGAAGCCATCAATTAGCACAAGCAAACAGGGCCAAAGTCCTTCCTTCCTCCTCCCCCACAGCATATTGTGAGGAGAGCTGTGCTCTTCTACTTGGGAGGCTGCTGGAGAGGCTCTGAAGTTGAGCGGTCCCAGTGCCGCCTTTGCATCTGCTCTAGGACGGACAGTACGCTCCGTGCGAGGGAGGCAGGATGGGCTTTCGGCACTGGCACCACGACAACGGGAGCGAGACCAGCTCAACAGCAGCAGCAAAGGAAGGCAATTTTTTTCCTCTTTCTGTTCCAGAGAGCCTTCCAGGGCTGAGGGAGGTTGCCAGAGGTTGCCTGGGTTTTTTCAGTGCCATTCCCCCTTCCCAGTATTCAAGAAGCTGCGGGGGGAAGCCCCTCCAGCAGCTTTGCTTAATTACTCTGATCTATGGAGAGGCTGGAAAAGCATCTCCACGGAATAGTTTGCAAACCGGACCGTGCGTGCCAGAAGATTTCTGTTGATTAGATGATACAGAGTATTAATTAGAATATAGATTATATGCAGGGGCTTTACCATAAGTTTGCTGCCATTTGGTCTGGGCATGTACATTTCTTGCCACATTGCTTTTTCTCCCAGAAAAGCAGTCTCATGGAGCCAGCCTGGCTCCTAACACGGTTCCCATCCAGCAAGGAGGAGGCTGATTGCATTCTCGGTTGTGAGTGAGAGTGCTATTCCTTTCCAGCCTGGTGAAGGATGTGAAGAATGGCTGTAACATTGACCAAACGCCACAGAAATGCGTAGCTTGTGGGTGAGCCCCACCCTGTCTGCCCGGCCCTTCAGCCGGTGCCACCATGCCACAGTCAGACGGGTCCCCAGCCAAACCAGGCATGGGAAGTGTAGTCAAGTGGCCACTGATTTGAGTGCCAGCACACACTTGGCACGGGCTGCCCCAAGTCCCTTTTCAAGCCACACCAAATGCAACCCTCCAGGGCAGGAGGGTTATTTCAGCCACTGATTACTTTGTGTTTGCTGGGGCCCTGGGACTGACTTTCCAGTTCCCTTGGGCCATACTTAGAGTGTCTCTTTCCAAGTGCAGAAGGACATCTGGGATGCAGTTACTACTGAAAAAAATGTAGTAATTTTTCAGATCACAGGGCAGATCAATGACCTGTCTCACCTGCTGCTTGTGCTGACAGCCACAGGTCCTTAAGAGCAAGGTACAAGAATTCCATTTGGGGTATTTTTGGGAAATATGTGGCTCACAGGGGACATTTTTTCCTGAGCTTTAGTTGGCTTACTTACTAAAGCATGATTTATAGCCTATTATCCATATAAATACATATTTTTTCTAGATTCTGTAACCTTTATATGCTCTTCCAAGAACAGGTATCTTGTGGCACAGTGGTATATTACCCATGCTTGGAGAAAATTTTCTAGTGCTTATGTGTCAGTAAATAGAAATTACAGTCTCACAGAGAGTGAACAGAAGCACTGGCTTATCTCGGCTGTGATATTCATTGCCTTATATACCTCTAATGTGCCCCTCTTCCTTATCCTATTTCTAAATTAAACAGTCATTCTGTTTTTTACATCTCTCATTATATATAGAGGTCTTCCCATATGTCTAACATTTGTTTGAGTCTCAATACATCAGACCATGTAACATGCTGACTCACAGAAATCTCACGTTCTGTAATGACCTAGCCTTTGAAATCTGCCTGCATTAAAAAGTCTGGATCAGATTTTGACTTATCAAATTTTATCTGACCACCTCTTAATCAGAGATTGCTAGGACTGCTTTCAAGTAAGATTTGACCTCAAGCTTTCTCATTTGATTCAAACTCAAATTTATTAAAACCAGCGACTTTGTTCAGCTCTTTAAAAGGAAGATAAACACTGACATGTTTGCAACATGGAAATGTCTTGCCATTTCCCTTGATCACAGCTCATTTAAAAGCAGGCAAACTGGCCACTGCCCCTTCCAAAATACCACCTTCATATATCCAAGAGCCACTTTACCTTCAAATGTTTCCAAAGCTTCTTCAGCCTTACAGACATCACACTTCTGCAGTGCAAAGTAGTTGCCTTGTGGTGTGAGAAGAACTCTTGGTAGCCCCTTACTGGGAGCCTCCCCTGTGGGAGTTGCTGAGGTGGGCAGCTGTGGTGTCCCTACTGGTACTGGCTCCACTAACTCTATGTCCAGTGCAGTTGCAGGTAAGGCATTTCTGGTCCCATGCACAAACACAGCTCTCTGCCCTCCTGCAATCTCTGACACTGTGGTAACACATCAGCCTCCTTTCCTTGACTGGTCACAGCAGCCTAATCATCAACCAGTGCTGCAGAGCCATGGATGCTGCAGAGCCAGTGTGGGTCTGCGGCACAGGTTCCCTGCAGGAAGGAGAGCTATGGCCTGGGTCCTGCTGTGGGCTCAGGCTCTGCCCCAGCTGGGGCATCTCTGTCCCCCCAAAATTTTTCTGTAGGTCAGCACATCTGGGCTGAAACACCACATCTGTCACATCCTCAGCTGAAAATCAGCTATTGCTGAACCTGACACATTTCAGAGTTACACACTGGTGAAAAATTGAACTGCTCTAAATATAGTTTGCCAGTGTCCATACATAATGTGGTGTCATGGTCAGACATTGATTGTACTGGGGCCAGAGAGGCATTTCAGTGACATATTCCTACTCACCATACTGAGTGTCCCCATCTCATCCAGGATGTTGGAGTTGTAGAGGGCAGTGACTCATAGGCCACTCCCATCTTTTTCATCGTGCAATTCATTGAAAAAGATTACATCTCACTACCTTTGCTTGTAACATTAACCATGAGGGGTTGTTCCTTCCCTGCACATTCATCACTATCTGTTTGTTCCTGTAACCCCAATGTTCAGATCAGCATATGATAAAAACTATTCAAACCTAGGAGGTTTCCTATGTGCTAATCTTCCAGCTACTCTACAGTGCAACCCACCTTGACTTCCATTGCTGCTTTGATGTAAAAAATGCATTGGATCATTCCATCGTTGAGACCCTTTACCGGTTGGCTCTTTTTACATTTTGCACATCTATGGGTTTATTTCCTGCTTGTCTTAGTCCAACATCCTACTCATACCAATTATTTAAATCTTCCTCACACATCAGTTCTCCAGCCCCATCATAGAAACCCAGTTGCTCTTTTAGAAAAAAGAATTCTCTATTAACTGAAATAAATTGCTTTCACTTTTACTGGCCACAGATTGCCACAGTCCCTGGCTTAGGTTCATCTTTATGTTCAGGCAACTGATCTGTATGATATTCAAAGGTTTTGGTCTCTTTTCTGGGGGGCTGACCATTGAGCTTTAACACAAAGCTCTGGTTCAACACCATCCCTTTACTGTTTTTAAACAGAGCTAGGACTAGAGACAGGATGGTTCAGTGCTTGGGACACTGAGAGGCAATGCAAGGGACCGTGCTGCAATCTCTTTTCTGGCTTCCCAGCTTCCCGCAAGGCTTGGAATGATCACTTGATCTCTTTGGCTCTGAGTGCCCCAGCAAGGGCTCGCCAGCACAGTTCCTCCACCCAAACACAGTTAGCCCACTGCAGCGGGCAACAGCTTTTTCTCGGACATCCTCAAAAAACCCCTTCTCCCTGAGTGTAATGATCTAACCCAAGGGAGGAATGTTATAACCCTCTAAATGCAACCCCCATTATGCTGTGATCAGCTGAGGTACCGTGACAAGGGACACAAACTATTTCAAACCTTTTCTACTGCTGTGGCTTGCCAGGTTTGCATGGAGAAGTTTTGCTGGTGTAGCCTGGGCCAATGCATCTCCGAACCTTATGTACGAGGGACAATAGGCAATCCAGGCCTCACAGACTATTTAAGAATAAACTCCAGACTGTGAGCTGCTCAGACATCTTGGTTGTCGACTGCATATAGGTGCCATCCTAAAACTGTGAAACTGAATACCCTTAATTTAAAAATTCATGCCCAGATCTGTGCTTTGCCCTTCATCCTTGCATTTACAGAAGGCTAAATTGAGATCCCAGATTTTACATCCAAACGCCGAAATGTTCACAATTCAGGCTCCTGTGAAGGCTTACAGACAAGCACATTTTAAAACTGCATCGTGTAAACTGTTTATGTGCTGAAAGAAAGCCAGGGATTTTGCTAATGACAAAGAAATTGTTCTCTCCTCTGATAGCTGAAAGAATTCCTCTAATGACAATAAAACTCCTCTTTTGCAAATTTGCTTTGGGTAGATGGCAAGATTAAAGAACAACCAGCCCAGCTATGATTTTTCAGATTGCATAAGTACCTTAAAAAGATGTTCATTATCTAAAGTGACGCCTCTTCCCTAATTGCAATGCCACTATTATGTGAGATTAATTTTTTCCCCCCAAACCCTCGTAGACAGTAAAACCATGTTTTAGCCTCAGGAGCGAGCCTTGCTTGGAGAGGTAGTGCTTGCAAACGGAGATGGGGGCAGGTGTGGGTCCCCCCCGATGGCTGCCTGTGCTATGCTGCGAGGACCGCGCTGCTCCTGTCCTCACCTCACCCCGTCACATCCAATCTGCTGCCCCAAATCGCAAATGGGAATAAAAAGAAGTGCAAAACCCTCGACTGGGAGGCGGCTGCAGAAAAAGCTGAGGCTGACACTGAAAACCAACATCTCTAACAACTCGCACACACCAAGAAATATTTGTTTGTTTGCTTCGACTCCTGCTCCTCCTGTTCATTCAGCCCCTGGTACCGTGCCAGGGCCTGGCCACATGTCCCATCCCGGTGGGATAGGGCACCCCGCCGCAGGGGAGCAGCCGTGGCTCCTGCTCGCCGGCAGCCAGGCGCTGCGATAGGTCACGGGCTGGGGAAAACCGGGAGCTTTGCCGTCACCATGAGAGTCAGGCACAAGGGAGGCTGGCAGCATCCCTGCCCAGCCACGGCGGTAGGCAGGGGAGCAGCCTGCCCGCACCGAGGCTTTTCTTCCTGGAGGGATAAAGGTGGAGACAAAGCGCCTTTCATGCCCGGGTGCGTCAGTCGGAATTATTCCCTGGGCCAAAAGGGCACCCATCAGATGGCTGTGAGCAGGGTGGCCGCAGCACCCCAGGGCCGCTCCCATCTCCGCGGAGCAGTACGCGGCACGGGCAGGTCTGCACCGAGCCCCCCGCAGTTTGTGCCTGCCCTTACCCGGGCTCCCGCCTGCCACCACCATCAGCAAATCGGCTCTTCGGTGCCCCACAACTCACCCACATTTGCAGGTGGCCCTCTCTGGAAAGAGACTGTAACCCCCTCCTGCCAGCTTTCAGAGAATCGGTGTTATCAGGGCAATAATTTATTAAGGTTTCTGTTTCTCTTTGAAATACCAAAGTAGAACATATGCATCCATACGTACACTTGAAATTGCTGGGAACTCTGTAAACCTTGTCATTTTAATCCTGTTAGATGGTTTGTATTTAATTGGTTGCTAGTGAGAGAAGAAAAATTCACAGATCTCCTAAAGGAATGAATATTGTTAATCAGCTCATTTAGCAAGGGAAAAGGATACACGTCCGCTCTTGAAACCAGCATTTCACAGCGCCGCACAGGTTCCAGTTACTGCAGGAGTCAGTTACCCCTCAAAAAAAGTTGAAAATTAATCCAGAGCTAAATCAGTGACATGATTGTATTCCCATTACATTCCACTTAAATGCATATGTTTACAATATCCTTTAATAATAATAATTATTAAACATAGTAAAATACTTCCAAACTTGGCTTATGGCATCGTTGTACTTCTAGTGGAAAAAAATTATCTGAAGCCCTGTCAATATGCCACTTCCTCCTCCCCCATCTTTTAACAGAAGCAGCCTCCAGTGAAATAATCCAAGCTGTGTTCAAGAAGTTGGCAAGTGGGTCCAATTAAATGTGGTTTTAGTGTATTCTGGCATTTGCATATCTAGTTTGCCAAGAAGTAATGTTTTAGAAAAAAAAAAAAACACACCATAAAAAAACCACACAAAAAACCCCTGCGTTGGTCCAGACAGAGAGTGGATGGTGTGATGCATCAATGAACTTTGTCCCACGAATCAGTGGTTTAAATGAAATGAATAAATAAATAATTTTTGTCTCATCTATTGCCCCTTTTTGGCTAACAGGCTTTACAATAATCTGAATGTCCTGTTAAAGAAAACACACAGAGGGAATATTAGAAAATTAATGCAGCAGAAGAAAAACCAGCTTTAATATTTAGTGAATCATTAAAAAACTTAAATCACAATGACCTTTATTTAACGGAAATATTTAATGCCTTAGCGGAGCCGTTCTCCAGATAAACAGTGATTAAATAAAGCAGTCCATCAAAACAGCGCCTGTTCTCCAGGACGCAGAACTGAGAAGTCAATCGTTGTTTGCGAATGATCGCTCACCACTGCCATGAGCGGCGCCTCGTTTTTTGTGGCTCCTTGTCCTCCCCTCAGGAGGAGTCACCTGCCTGGTCCCCCTACCCCCCTTTGTCCCTCTGCTCCTGGGTTATGTGCAGACCCCTGGGCGTGGGAGCTCTAACGTCCCTGTGCCCCCAGGCCACACCTTTGCCATTATTGTGGGATGCCGTTGAGGGGCCACAGGTGCAATCCCTCACCTTATTCATTGCTCCAACCCAGAGAAAAACCTCAGCAGAGGAAGGAGATTTGGAAAACAAAAACCCCACTCCAAACCCCTTGCGAACCCTAATTCTCCACAAGGCTAAGCGTAAAATGATGTTTAATGTATACTGGCCATTCCTTTCACTCATTTATTCCATAGCCAGGACAACCTTGCCACAAAGCAAGGAGAGTTAATTAATAAAACGAGGCAGCGTGGGGTTATATGGAATCTTTAAAGCCTTTATCAGTTTGCCAGTCCATTAGTGGGGCTGCATTCTCCACAAACTCCCTGCTCCAATATGTGCAGCAGAGCAGTTAATTTCTTTTGGACTCAGTCTATGGCACCAAGCTGCTTTTTTTTTTTTCCATCTTTATCCAAACAAACTATTAAATAATCAACAAATAAGAATATTTAACCCAAAATAATGAGAGGAACGATCGCTCGCCTAAAAACTATAAATTAAAGCTATCCAGTCACAAAAGAAAGTTGAGTCATCCATTAAGCAACAAAGGAGAAGGAAAAAATAGATCTCACTCGGATGTTTTTGTGGCATTGGTTGGCTCACAAATGTGCCCAAGCCGAGGCCCCAGGAGCATGGACAGCTGGAGACTGAAATTGCTCCGAGACCATCATCAGGAAAGAGCTTCCAAAATATTAGAGTTTGCCCCAAGAACCAAGTAAACAAAAAGAGGAGGGCCACTGTATCCCTCACTCTGACCAAAGTGTAGGGTAGGACCTGTCGTTTGGAGCTGGCAATGGAGGGGGAGCCTTCATCCAGGAGCAGGACACAGCCTGGAGAAGTGCACTGTGCGGCTGTGATACGGCAAAGCTCAGCTGCACTGAGGGCTCAGGCCACTCTGCACTGGTGCTGCAGCATCCTCACCCTTTACCAAAAGGCTGGGGATGGGGATGATGAAGGGACCTCCCGGCACTGCTGCCACCCCATGGGGCCAGGAGTGCTTCCCTCTCCTCCATGAGGAGAGCAACAGAGCCATGAACCTGCCACCAGCCTCTGTACTGACTTGCCTGACCTTGCTGACCTCACTGCCCTGTGTGGCCACTGCAGGCTCAGGCAGCAGTGCTTTCCAAGGGGCTGCAATGGAAAGTAAACCCCAATTTTAGGAGCAAACTCCCTTCCCTGTTTCCTCCTTCTCCTCATCACCCTCACCCGTCATGCACACGAGCCATGTTTAAAAATGGGGGGGAGATTTTTGCAGTGATTTCCAACCCCCCCAGCTGTATTTCTCAGAGTAGTTTTCTTGTGGATGCTGTGCTAACAAGATGCTTGACAGGCACCAGGCTGCGCGCTCACAGCCACGCTGCCGACTGCCGAAATTCACAGCCCGCTTCCACACGGCACAACGGGAGAAAGCCTCCGTCACGGCATGTGCCCGGGATGGCAAAATGGTCTCCCAGGGAAAATGGGGCTGGGGAGGTGGGAAGGAAATAGGGCAATTGCAGGAGTATGCACATAACCTGAAAAATGCTACAGCTGAAGTCATTAGCCCTTCCTTATTTTTCTAAATAAATAGCGTAGACACAAACCAGGGGTTGCAGCAAGTGGCCACGGAAGACCAGCAAGTATCTCAGAAGGATCTGTGATGGAACAAACACTTCCATAATTAGCTTAATTTCTGCCCAGAACCCAGGGATGAACTTTTGTTTAACCATACTCCTCCAGTGTTCTCCAGAGGACTTGAAAATTGTTTTCTCTTAGCAACAAATAACTCTGGGAGAATGCGTTCAAATTGGATCCGCAGACAGCAGAAAGGCGCAGAGCCAAGCCTAACATCAGGCATCAAACATGGTGCACAAAGGGGCTGGAGAGGTAGCACAGAAGATGTGATGAAAACACTCTGAAGTATCAAACCCTGCATCCAGCCTCAGGAAAAACATGACTTTCACTGATGACTTTCATTCTCTTTTTTTTCTTTTTTTTTTTTTATCCTTCTTTAATACATTCAGTGGCTTTGAATTAGCCACATTATTTCACCAAGCAACATTGGCCAAGGACTTCCCACTCCCAGTGCCTCATTCAGCAGGAGAGCAGGAGAAAGCCAGGGACCTCTGCTCTAGGGATGTGGTCTTGCACTGCCCCAACAATGAGACTTCAAGTGTAGGCTTCAAAACCCACACTTGTGATTCTGACATCTGTAAAGTTATGAGGAGGAGATTTGCCTTTCTTTGTTCAAAATAAAAAAAAAATCCAAAAAACAAACAAACAAAAAAAAAATCCACCAAAAAAACAGAAGAAGGCTTTGAGATTAATTAAAAATGTTTCATTCTCCAGGACTGCACCAGGAGTGAGGCTCCCAACCTTGCCATGGTATATTGCTTCCTTCCTAAGAGCCAGAATAAAAAAAAGAAAAGGGAAAAAACTCATAATGCTTTTGTCCTTAATAAGAATCAAAGTGGTGTAGAAAACAGTCTTTATACCTCCCATTCCCATAGCTTGATTAATGTGCTCTGTCTTTCAACATGTGCTTTCCCTTAAAACTCATTTTTCTGTAATTTCCTTCATTCTTTTAACAATGTGCTTATCCCTCTTCTAAAAAAAAAAAAAAAAAAGAAAAAGCCATTCTTTACAGATGTTGCCTCTCTTCTCACCACAGTCCACAGGAGGCTCATCCTCCTTCTTCTAAATAAAAGGAGATAAGATTGCTTCAAAAGGTGAGCATCAATATTAAATTTTACCAATACGTGGTAAACTGGTGTCTTTGTAAATAAATTTTTCTGCACCAGACACATTCCTACCTTGTTCTGGAAGTAACAATAGCTACTCAAAGTAGCTGGGTATTTCCATAAGCAAAATTTTGCCTGCCATTAATGCAGGCAGTTTTGGCTCAGCTGTGAACAACTGTAGGACCTATCAAAGGCTCTTGATTAAAAAAAAAGCAAAAATCCTAAAACACTACTAAATGGTCGTGCTTTCATGTGGGGGAGCCCTGAATCTGAAGAGCATCAACCTAAAATAGAAGGCTAACATTAGGACGAGTGCTAGTCATCTACTCACTGTCTTGAAGGTGACTCATATGCAGCTCACGTCAGGTAGGTCCCAAATCTCAACATCTCCGCTCACCCTCAGGCTCACATTCCATGAAGAAGGGTTGAGGGACCAGACCCTTGCATTTGTCACACTTCTTTTTAAATAGCATTGCAGTACAGCACCAGGTATCCAGCTCCAGACCATCCAGCAGCAGTCCTAGTTCAGAGTACAACACTTTAAAATCAAATTATACTGTCAAGTACTTCTGAGAATTGCACATCCATGGGCAGGCAGGGAGCGCTCCCATTTCCATTCTCTGCTGGGAAAGCGTGAGCACAGTTGTTTTAATGCCTTGTCTGAATGCACGTTATCCAGCGTCTTCCCAGAAGCATCGCTTCAGGCATTTTCAATCCCTCTGGCAGAAGCATGCCCACAAACCTGCTGCTGTTTGGGGATGAAGGCGCCGTTTGCCACAAGATGTTGACCCCGGCAGTCTTGCTGGTGGGATCAGGGACCCGTCTGGCTTGGCCCCACAGACGACCCTCACACCCCGACACAACACCCTCCGGCTGCAAGGTGAATACGGCTCTGCTGTGTTTGCTCTGCTCAGCAGGAATCCCACCTTTTCTTTCACACTGCAAACTTGAGGTTATAGATTAGAGAGAATAATAGAGCGCATTAAAATTAGCAGTCTTCAAGCAAAAAAAAAAAAATAAAAAGAAAAAAGCTTGATCTACTCTCATTTTTAACTACTGGCTATGGGCATAAAAGGTTTCTTCACTGAGATTTTAAAATGCATGGGTGTCTTGATTCAAATTCAGCCTAAGAATAACAAATTTCCTGAGTGAAATACTGCTATACACCATTTGTTTCCTCACTTTCTAAAAAGTTTTGTTTTTGCAGGACTTTTCCAATCATTAATGAAAAATAGTTTATGTTTATCACAATTAATTGGACAAAACACAACTTTGGGTTCATCTTGTGCTTCAGGAGCTCTTCTTTTTAAGTATTGAGTAGCAGTCTTGAGAAAACCTCCGAAGTACGTTGCAATGAGTTATCCAACACTTGCAGAGGTATGTTGGTCTGTCTGTCAGTAGGGAGCCCAGTGTTCCTGTGTTCATTAAATTAAATCCTTCTAATTAATACAGATATGTACAACTCTTCATTTCTCCAAAAATTAAGAATTGCTTAGTTAGTGTCAGCTCGTTAAACCACAGATTTTTCTTAAAAGTCACTCAGTCATTTGAAAATAATGAAATACTGGTATTTATAGTGTTTTCAAGCTGTCATGTATTAAGCCTGAAAATCATCTATGAAGAGAAATCATATTCTGGATACACGGTGCCAGTCAAACTACTTTAAAAAAGAGAGAATAAGCTACAGAAAATTAAGACCTGGTAGCTATAGCCTATGAAGACAGAATATGTTTCATTAAGATTTTAACTATATTTTTTATCTTGGTATGAATTTCCAAAATTATCTCAACATGAATCCTCACTAAGTGTGAATACATGGCAAATGTAGTTGAAAATAAATTATATCTTGTATGATAAACCTCTATCAGTTTCAAGGAGTTTTATTTATAGATAAAGTACATTTTTAAAATTGTAAAAAAATTGTAAAATGTATATTGGGAACACATCCAAAAGTTTAAAAAAAGTAGCTTTATTGCTAAAATTGAAGACTATTTGACAAAAGCATAAAATACAGCATCGAGACTAGTTTTTATTTTCTTAATAGATATAAATAAGACTTAACCAAACTGTATTTTGGGAAAGTTGTGAAAGAAATATTTAAATCCCTATCTAGATTTACATCCAGATACAGTGTATACCATGCCGTGGAGCTGTTTTGAGACAGTTAAGCCTTTTAATATACCTCCTATAGTACTGAGGCAGTAACATATTGCTTTACCAGTTAAATCCTTTCGGAAGTCATGATGTACATGTAACTTGCTCTTTAAATATTTTACTAATTTAAAGCTGGGTTTCATGCACTAGGTTGTTATGGCTGGGGATGTGCTGTGTAAATCCCTATCTGGCATGTTCTGGACGTGGCATAAAAAAATCCTTCTTGGTGCTCAGATTAGCACTGGTAACTGCAGGAATCACAAGCAAGGTTGCACAAGACCACGTCGTGTTGGCTGCTATATATGAACACTAAACACATCTTCTAAAGATCTTTAAGGAATTACTCAGGCTATGATTTTGATGCACACCTAAATAAAAATTAGCAAGTTATTTTTAACTACTTCCTCACATGCACACACATATGTTCATACACAATATGCATTTTAAAACACAACACTGAGTTTAAGAACGGTGCACATGAAAATGTCCTAAAAAAATATTTGCCAGCTGTATTTTGCATTCAAACATTTAGTTGTTTCTTGCAATCCCTAAACACCCAATCACACATTAATTTCAGTTCCGAGGCTAGACTGCATACCTTCCTTCTCCTTTGCAGCCCCAAGCAAAATCTCGCTAAAGCCAGGCTGTAATGTCTCAGAAAGAAAAGAAGATTTGGCCCCCCGGTAACAGCTGCGATATAGGAAAGGCATGAAGTCTGTCCTAGTGAGGGGATGGTTTTACACAGGATTGAGCACTCGTGTCCCCCAGCCACAAATGATGTTAAGGAGTTATCAAGAATGAAAACTGTGTCCATGCTGCACGAAGACAACGGTGTATTAGTGGAGCTACTGTCTTCTAAGGAAAACAAGCCTGAAAGCAAGAAACTGAATTAAAATGAACCCGAGGATAATAAGCAGACAACTTAAATGAGTTCAGTTAGTTGGAAAAATTGACTAACCCAAGAAGGTCCAATGTAAGAGAAATACTCCGGCTAAAACGTGGATTATTTTTTAAAACAAGAAATATGTTTAGGGGTTTTTTTGGTTTTTTTTGCAAACATCTCTGTTACTAGAAACCTCTGCAGCATTTGCCGTCCCTGCCAGAGTCCAGCCTGCAGCACCTTTGGCTTTCCCAATGCCTGGCTGTGCCTGGCTCACCCCTCTCCGGCTCCGGCAGCGCTGGGTAAGCAGCCGGTTATTTGGACCAAGAGCATTTCAGTTTGACAACTGGTTGAAAGTAATACTTCCTTTTTAGCCTACGAGAACAAAAAGGACCATTTCTCTTTGGTAAGACCCATTCACAGGTTTAGCTGAATTTTATCACACTAGCAGGAGCTGCTGAGTGTAGATTTCAAGAAGCAGGACTCTTCTTCTGTCTGTCCACATTTGCCAGCAAAAGAGAACCTTTCCATCTTCAGTTCAAAAACACTCATACAAATAAAGGACCAACTCCTCTCTTACCATTTAGAAAATATTTTTTACTACCCAAATCACTACATTTAATGACATGAATAAAATCTGAATGAAGAGTTACAAAATTTTCACAGGACTCCTGAAGTAGAATATTTTGGAAGAGCCCAAAAGATCTGTGCATTGTTTTTTCCTCCTTTTAAAAATATAAGACAACTCTGTTAAAATTCACATTTACTGTGCCAGTAAGAAAACCTTAATGCTTTGTTTAAATTTCTTTAATAAAAGCTCATACTTTGGATATATTTCATGTGAGGAAATCACATGAACAAAGAGTGTTAATAATGTGTAAGTTTGAGAACCTGGCCACGGAGAATTAGATGACAACATTTTAGCACCAGATTTCTAATTTTGGGATTTAATTTTCAGGATTGAAACATATTTCACCTTCATTCTGAGAGAATTTGCATTGCTTCAAAGTGAGGGGAGGGAGCAGGTAGAAATTTTCTTCCTTGCAAGTCGCCTCAGTTACAAATTGCTGCAGCATTGCTGATCATAGAACAGGGGGCTAAGGGTTTCATTTTTCAGTTGACTGGAAAAATGTATTTTTGAAGTTGCTTATCAGGAATAAATTAAAAAGTTAGAGCATTTGATTACTGCAGATTCAGCTGGGGAGGAGGGAGGCAGTCAGTCCACCACCAACAAATCACTTGCTCCATTATCTGTAGAGGGAAAGCAGAGTTATGCTGTTGCAGGGAGCGAGAACAGCAGTGCCCTGCCTGAGCAGGTGAGCCAGCACAGGGCAAAAGGGAATCTGTAGCTTTGCAAATTAATTTTAAAATTTTATTGAGGCTTCCAACAGAGCAATGCAAGTTTTGAGGGAATATACTGGTGTCATTTAGGGTCAACAGAAGTACATGCAATTGTTTGGCGTTCATTTTTACCCTAAGGCAGGAGAGCAGGAAAAACAATGAGGAGCCCTTCCTTTCCTTGGCCAGAAAGTTTTGTTTTAAAACTCCTACCAAGTTTTTCAAATTGCACCTAATACACACAGATCTCAGTAAGTAGATGGTTTGTAGAATGCTGTGCCTGGTTCAAAAATCTCTGTCCCACCAAACCCCTAAGCTTCAGTTTAGAGCAAACACTTGTAACTAAAAGAATAGAAGCTGTTATAGGCAGTGATTAAAAGAAAACCAGCCAAATGATATATTTAGTATTTTCCCTGTGAGTCAGCCTAGAAGTACTCACAGTTAAAAAGTGATGTCTATCACCGGTCAGAGAAAGTTGTTTGAACCCATGAAATTTAGAGCGTAGCTTCCATTCCCATGCCTTGCCTTCAACCATCATGGAAACACGAACGGTGAGGATTTTGTTACCAAAATATCCTCAAGCCAAATAAAATGCTTATTCATGCTTCATTATCTAGGGACTGTATTAAAAAAAAATAAGAAAGAAGAAAAATGCTACAGCTATTTAGGTAAGTCAGTACATTAAACATTGTGGAGAGAAGCAACACACGGGGGGGTATGCTTCATCTTTTCATTGAAAAAACACTTTGACTGCCACAAGTGTGTGCTGCATACGTACAAACCATCTCTAGATAAACCACAAAGTATAAAGAATATTTTCAATTATTTTGTCACTAACAGCTAAGGTTTTTTTTTCTGTTCCCTTCTGAAGAAGGACTCCTTCTAAGTCTAGTTTTATTTGGGAATCTACAATCCTTGAAAATCTTAATGTTGGAGAACAAATGGTGAATCTGCCTGGAGCCACAGCCAAAGCTCATCAGCTGCACAGATTTCAGCACTGCAATATTAGCTGCCTTTCAGTCTTGACGATACTTAAAACCATCTTAACTACACATAATATTCTACCATATGAAAGCCTACAGAAAAGGTCTGCTGCTAGAAAACAGAGAATTCTACGCAACCGGAGATGCTAGCATTGACAGAAGGAAATGTTTTCAAAATATCTCTAATAACACAAAAAACCCACACCGCAAACACAGCAAATGATGATTGAAAATTGTTATAAAGAATAAAACATGAAAAAGATCATTTTGGCTACATACAAATTACCGCCGACGTAGGAAGATAAGTGGAATAGCTTAGGCACGAGATTCATTTGGTCACTGCACAACTTGAGTTGTACTTAGGCAGATGATAAGTGTAATGAAATGTTTAAATTAAAGTATTTTTCCCCCCATCAAATTGGCGCTGCTGTCTCTGTTCCAACCTTCTAATTTAGCTCTACTTTCATATTCCCATTGGGCTCCACAGTGCTGGTCTCATTCCTAGGATAGAGCAGCCTCATACAAGAATTCTGGGTATATCCTGCAACAAGCATCTAAACCAGGTCTTTTTCAAAGGTTTAGCTGAGCTTATTTTTTTTTTTTAGAGAAACATTTAATCTGTACGAGAAATACCCAAAAGATTTAGGATTACTTCAATTTTCCTCTGTAGTCCAGACAGCTTTGATGTGTTACCAGTAGTTTGGACATTTTGACTGCCTACTGTAACACTGACAGTCAGTCACTACCCGGCCAATGCTCCACATTAAGTTGTTGCCTTCTGCTCTACTGTTCTCATAGAGACCGATATATCAAGAGAGTGAGCCCAAGAGAGCTCCTTGGAGTGAAATTAAGCCTACAAAGGGAATTGTGTGCCTGCACAGATATTTGCATGGCAACAAAATTTCTGGAATTCAATAGATTGCTTCTCCAAAAGTCTTTGGGGAAGTAAAAAATAATGATTATTTAAAAAATACCTCTACAGAATGATCGAGAGCTACACACAGAGAAATGCTTTCAAAACACAAGCATTTAATTTTTTTAAATGTTAAGTGAGATGTAAATATGTATGGTAGCAACAAAGTGCCCAAAAGCATACTGAAAACATATTCCATACACAGTTAGCAATAGAAGTCTGTACAAAAGTAATAAAGTTACACAATATAAAAAATACTCCATAACTATAATTTAAAAGAGGGAAAAAAGACAAGGGAATTGATTTCTCAGTTCATATAATTTATTGCAGTTAGCACACAGTTTAAAAATTCACCAACACACCAATAGTACAAAACTAAACAGCATTATAAGTTATTCCCTCCTCAGGAAAATAAAACATACTATGATTGTCAAAGCTAGATGTCAGTCTAAGTTTTAGAACAAAAGAAGAATGTGAAACTAAGGAAAGGAAAAAAGCAATCACTCACGAGGACCACAAAAAAATCCAAGAGAAAGTCCATTTTCCTCAGACACTGATTGTCTTTTCTAACTTAAGAAAAGAATGTAGTTTTAAACCTAGAAACTATTCAAGTAACTAAAGATAACGCTCCAAGGCCATTTTCACAGCTTTTTTTTTGTTTTAAATGCCATTACAGCCAAATTAACACACATTTGACCAAATATTTCCAAAACAGTCCAGCAATACACAATGGAGTTTTCCATTCAGTATCTTAAGCACAAAAATAGGCTATGTTTACAGTAGTTAAGGCGATCAAATTTTAAACAAAAGCAGAGAAAAAAAAAAAGGAAAAAAAAAAAGGAAAAAACAGCAAACGTTTTCCATGCTACTCCCATAGACCTTATTTGTAAGTGCAAGACAGGAAAACAAACACTGTGCAAAATGCTTTTGACCTGCGTGTTGGTCATTAAAACCACACGTCAGGCTGCAGTCTCTGCTGCTTGGATACGCATAGTCCTTCCCCGGCCCCCCCGGCCCCCCTGTCACTCAGGCCTGCCCAGGCCTTTCAGCCCGGGGCTTTTTTTGCTTTTTTTTTTTTTTT
>VXBI01005961.1:1162156-1218112 GCA_013397375.1 Toxostoma redivivum | reverse complement strand
GGAGCTCAGCCGGGGTGAGCTCCTCCTTCCCGGTGTGCTCCTGCAGCCTCGTCCGGGCGCTGCTGGGTGCCCCGGGGCTGGCCGGAGCGGACTGCGTGCCATAAAGTGCTGAGACCATGCAGCCATTAGGGGCAAGAGCATTATTAGTGTATTGTGGATGGTTATATGTGCGCTGGGTATGTATATATGTACAGTGCGTATTCCAAGAGGCGTCGTCTGCCCCTACTAAGAACACACAGTCGGCTAATCTAAGGAAACTTTGCCAAAATTCACCAAGGGATCAATCTCTAAGAGAAACTCAAGTGGCTGATGCTCGGTAACTTTGCAGAAGTTGAATGCAGGAACATCTGGATTAGCAGAAATCACAAGGATGCTGTTGCAAGATGTGCAAAAATAGAGTAGCTTTGCCCTGCCACGTTTATGATTGGATAATTAGAAATAAGCACCAGTGAGTAATTAGGTGATTCATATCATACCATTGTGTAAAACTCCTAAAGCAAAATCTCAGGGGTGTGCCCAGTTTGGCTAGGGCACTTCAGATGCAAGAATAAATATTTATCTTTGTAATCCTGTGGTTTGTGTCCTAGCCTCTCTCCTTGATTGGCACCAGCCAGCTGTGAATTCATAACAAAGAGTGCAAATGCAGTGGCTTCTCTCTCGCAAGGAAGAGCTGTGAGCTTCCACCCGGCGCGTTGAATTCCTGCGGGTAGTTTTGTGCTCCCCGTGGCAGCAGTGCCAGCAGGCTGGCATGGTCTGCGCTCCCGGGCAGCGCTGGGTGCCGGCGGGGCTGCGAGCTCTGCAGACCTCAGCCTGCTCCACGGGCAGATTGAGGTCAGCGGCTTTGGAGAATGCCACGGCTTAATGGCGCGCTCGGACGGGGCAGTGGAGGCCAGGCTTGAAGGGCTAAGGCCTTCCTTAGCAAAGGGCTAATCCAAGGAGAGCTGGGTGTTTCCCCATCTCCCCTTCGGTTTCAGGTAAAGAGGTAATAAATATAGGGAAGTATTTAGAGAAAACAAGGATCTCTAACAGAGACTTGGAGTTTAAAGAGAAAGAACTCAGTTTTGTATTAATAACCAAAATTGATTGAGTAGATGTAAGAACTGAAAACCGTGTACTTTGTCTCTTCAGTAACATGAAACTGTTATAAAGAAACAGACTGAATTCTAGCTGTGCCTAATTGCTTTGACAGCACTGCTATGTATATAACACAGCAGCTAGCATCTAGGTGTCCATATGCTTCAACCATTACATACATATATGAATAAATAAAATATGTATATGTACAAAAGAAAACATTTTTCACTCCATCCTTCAGTGAACTAATTGCTCACACTAGGTGTGGAATTTTTTAATCATTAAATTTCAGTCCCTCTTGGATACTGGAACAATTCCATCATTAAGAGTTTGGGGATATTTTCCATTGGCACCCTGTTCCATATTTCATTATAGCTGGAACGTGATAGGATTTTGTCCTTGTCTTCAGGATACAGCAGCTAAGATGCTGACTCTTTAGGTTTCCTGATTGTTTCCTCAGTGCTAATAATCGCTTCATCTGAGAAAAATCAGTACTGTATTCCCTGCTGCCTGTCATTTCTTGAACATCTTCCCTGAAGCTACTAAACTGCTTTTTTCTTTCTATTGCAAAAATAAAGGTTGAAAGTACTTTAACAGGAAATACTTAGGAAAATAGTTCTAAAGTTTAGTTTGTTTGGGTTTGTTTTAAAGTTAAATATACAGATAACTTATACAGTTATATATATTTGAACTGTCAGTGACTGTGCCTGAAATGATTACATTAACTGTGTTGTCCTAGATCTCTACACTTCATGCTGCCTCTTGCTTCCACAAGTAAGCCATCTCACCAGCTGCTCCGGGTTGGTTAGTAAGACCTCCGTTTGTGAATATTTACTTATACAAGTACAGCTTTACTGAGGGAGGCAATTTAGGCATTTTCATAATACAAAACTCTTTGAAAAATGAGTCTGCTTAATGTGAGAAAAATCAAAGTAATTATTTGCTAAAAAGGACATTTAGCAAATGACTTTCTCAGATCCTTACAGACTCTTACAGGACCTGAAATTTAAAAATAAATGTTAAATCGAATTTAATTCATTTTAATTACTGTTTGTACATTCTGTTAATTTATTTCCTCCTCACATACAAGAACTTTCCTCCTTACATTGTAAGATGTATTGAGAAAAAAAAATTCTGTCCTTCATGTAGTATTTACAGTGCTGACTCCTAATTAAATCAGGTTGTGTTTTCTTTTCCATTCTAGCATTTGTCTATATGACCTCCAGCAATTTGCTTTGCCTGTTTTGTGTATACTGGTTCACCCTGGGGCTACAGGTTATTTCTTACTACAGTTATATTCAAGAGAGTGATCTGCAATTACCATTTATACAGCTGTTATAATAAAAAACTTTTTTTGCTATTTCTAAATAGGAGATGGAGAGAAGCAGAGAAAAAGTGAGTATAGGTAACACTTTAAGATTAAAAATCTTTTTTGGCAGTGAGTAAGACTTTATTGATTTAAACCTGGAACTGTTGACATTTTTCTGGGATTTTTTTTAATGTGAAAGGAACTCTTAATTTTTTTAAAAGTACTTAGGGAGGTTTAAAGACTTAGCATTATGATAAATATAGAAACAAGATGATAGAGAGTGAATTAAGGAAAAAACCTTCAGAGGGAAAAACTCACAAATACCCAATAGTCCAGTTGATCCTCTATTAGAAAAAATAATATAAGACAGGCATTCCATTGGAAGGGATGGTGAATCCTTGTTGTAAAGGGACATAAACATCTGGCAGTACACCTGGTCTCTACACATATTTATAAATCACCTCAGGCATCCCAAGATACTGTAAAGAACACACACAAGAAAATTGAACTAAAAACATTCATAAGCCAAGGAAAATAAAAATTATCTCAATATAGCATGGAAAGAAATGAGTCTCATTTACTTCACAAACCCAATTTGGAAAGACATGATGCAATTTTGCACTTCTTGCACCTTTTCACTTGCTGACTTTCATTTATATCCTCCAGGCAACAAGGAGGCCTGAAGGCCTTTGGCTCATTACCAGTGCTGACGCTGCAGCGTGGAGCGCCTGCAGCTCGGGTAGAACCTCCTGGCTTTTGCCTCTGGTCGGAGAACATCGAGGTTTCCTGGCATCTTTTCCAACACAGTTTGTGTGGGGAATCTCCCAGTATTGTTTGTTGCTGCCCAAGATTCATTAATACATAGTGAGCTGCTTTGCAGATGCCAGCTTTAGCCTTTAAAGTGTTTGTTGTGTTGGTTTCTGGAGCTTGAATGGGGCTGTGTGCTCTTGGAAACTCTTCTTGAGGACAGTCCAGCAGAAGAGCCCGAGCTGACAAGGGTCGAAGTGCCTGTGTGACATTTGAGTCCAGAGCAATAGATACAGATGCTAACACAACACAGTTACACTGCAGAACCAGATGAAAATCTGGTCCTTAATACTTTCTTATACCTACTGTAACACGGTTTTCTACATTTTCTTCAAATTGTAAAGTAGTGCTGTGCTAATTACATCCCAATTATTTTGTTTTCCATGGCAAAAAAGAAATTGACAATGGAAACTGCTCATCTGCCACCAAATATCCCAGGTTTATGCCCTAGAGGTTATTTCAAGCTGTATACTGTCACCCATATGCATTGCTCATTGCTACTGTTTTCATTGATAGGACAGTGGAAAGTGGGTACCCTCTTGGTAGATTAAAACTCTCCCAGAAAGTTTTGATGAATAGGCATGGAGGTAAAGCAGAAAAAATATCTACAGTATTATGTATCCCAAAGATGTGAAAATTAGGATTTATCAGCATGTGATAAAACACACTTGTGTTTTTGTGGTTTTGGTTTTTGGGGTTTTTTTTGGTTGGGAGTGTTTTGGTGGTTTTTGTTGTTTTTTCTTTCTTTTTTGTTTGTTTGTTTGTTTGTTTGTTTTGTTGTTTTTTGGGTTTTTAATTTTTTTGTGTGTTTTTTTTTTTTTTTTAGTGTAACTTAATTGATGGCAGTCTGGTTTCCAGAAAAATTAAAAATTAAGTAGTTTTTGAAGCTGCCATCACACTTGAGGTTCAGCTGATGTCACCATGGAACAGAGTTTTCTCTCTGGGGAACCAGTGGTGAGGAAGTGCCAAGATAATATAATACAGCCTTTACATGAATTGGCTAAATGTGCATGTTATAGTGCCAGAGGCTGACTGGATCAGTAATTCTTATCTGCCCTAACTATGCTGGATAAGCATCAGGATGTACTCATCTAAGAGCTTTTCTTACCATGTGGGCCAAAACCTCCTCTCTCATCTCAAATGCTCTCACATGTAGGAGAAGGAGTGCTCTGCACTGAGGTTTATCACCGAGGTGGCTTCTAACATTTGCACTACAAGCTGAGGACAGACACCACTGATAAACTTTATGTATAGATGTCCTTTTATGGAGCATAGGTTTGTCTAATTTTAAGCTAAAAGGTGGAATTGGTCTTGTGGGTGGAGACGTGAACTGGAATTCAGTTGGATTTGTTTGTGATATGCACACCATCACTGGAAGCAGAACTGTTTTCTATCTAAAAATCTCTTCTTTTGTGTACAAATGGTTCAAATGTCCAGTCTAGGAACACCTAGCTGGTGGAGTTCAGTCTCTCAATCCCAGCCAACCACAAACAGATGCTTAGTTCAGAACAGAACTACACCAGGAGCCGCTGTATGCTCACAAGAACACGTAGGTATTATCCCAAAGATACGTAACAAACACAAACCCTCAAGTTAAAACAGAAGAGAGACACAAGACATCATGCCCTGAAAGGAAGAGGATGGGTTGTGGTTTATTTGTGTTCTGAGCCCTTGCAGTGGCAGAGGTGGACTGGGTGGGACTGCTCAGAAGGCATCTAGATGTCTTCCTTTCACAAAACCTCCTCTGGTTCCTGCTGAGATCGTGTGGGTGCTACTGGTTATTGTAGTTGGAGTAATTCTGAGAAAGCTAGAAGGTGTGAAGCCATTTCAGCTAGCGTGGTGGCCCAAACCAATTCTGTAGGTCTGCCTTGTTCAGAAGTTAATAAATAAAATGGCACCTTAGTTTTACAAAACCGTTGCTTTAATTTTTTGTCTCTTTATATGCTGAGTGTAGGTGTATGCTTCCATGTATATTTGTGGGGTGCCCCTTCTACAAAGACATGCGGTAGAAACAAAACAAGTAATAGCCACTATGCTATTGTTTCACTATATTTAAAGCAGACCTGAAAAATACAATGTTTAGCCAAAACTCTGTTAAATTTTTTTATGCTTTTTCTGTAATTTCTTTCCTATCATTACAGATTACAAAGACATTTATGCCTAAACAGAAGCTGTCTTCTTCCAATCAGCCTGCTCTTTCTGCTCAGTTCATTCACTAAATCATTTAATCACCCAAGGCCATATGTTACCATCTTGTGTAAAACGGGTGGAAGAGGAAAAAAAATATGCAAAAATCTCTGCACAAGAGTGGGTGTCAGCATCCAGCATAGCTCCCACTAGGAAGCACAAAATATAAAATGTTATCACCAGTGAATGTGACTATGAAAATAAACTGAGACAGACAAAAGAAAGAGACAAGCCATTGCAAAGGTGAAAAAGACAAGCTTTGAATATCAATTCTGGGTAGAAAAGTTATGGACTAAATGTTGCATGTTAGTCCACGTGCTCTTATTCTCAGTATTCTCCCATTAATATAATTCTCTGCTGTAATTAACTTGAAAGCACATTAACTCATGCTTACAGTCCTGTTTTTCTCATTGCATGAGTAAGACCTTGTCCCTGACCTGCTTCTATCTTCTTCTTCTTCTCTCTCTCTCTCTCTTTGTACTGATGCACATTTTGTCCCAGGTATTTTTGTGTGCAGTCTTGTGCTTTTACCATTTGGCTTCAGCTGCTGTTCATTGTCACGATTACTTTGCATGGCTTTCTCTCTTGGCACATTTGCTGGGTGACAGACCCCCAGGAAACACATGACTCGGAGCAAGTTGTGGGTATGTGCTCCTGTCAGGGAATGAGGAGGTTTTAAAGAAATTAGAGGTGGCAAATCTTTTCTTTTTAAAGCAAGTGGACTTACCAGTTTTATGAAACAACCTGTAATCCACCCTTTCTCCATATCTATAGGAAGCTGTTATGTTTTTCCTTGCCTTTGAGCTTGTGACAGTGCTGCATTTGGAGATGGGGGAGCAGCTGATCAAAAAGCCACTCCACTTGTAAAGACTCACAGGACAGGGGCATAACACTACAGACTTCAGAAGAAACCCCTTCTCTAAAACTGCACATACCAGTTTATCCTAAGACTATGAAAGCATAAAAGATTATATTTTCATTTGCATGGTTTGCTGGTTTTTATTTGGCAGCTACAATAACAACAGGCTACAGTGAGCCCATAAAACAAAGTGAGAACAGCAGCTCATTTTTGTGGCAGAATGTAATGGCTATGGCTAAAGGGTTTGCATAATTCATCTTAAACCTTTATGCCTCTATTTATTGACTTTTAAATGAAAATTAAACTCTTAGAGCCATAAGGAGGCTTCTGGTATCTGAAACGGGATTTCGATGGTGATATTTTTATCTGACACTACCAGCTGAAAGCTCCCATCGGGAAGCATTTTGCTGGGGAGCCCCAAGGCTGGGCAGGGCAGGCCTGCTCCTGGTGTAGCACCAAGGCCCTTGGAGACCCAGGGTGGAGGGATTGACTGGCCATGCCTGGGAGTCTGACCCAAGAGGTGGCAACCATGAGTTGTGTTTCCATGATGGGAGGATGGTCACTGAGACAATATTTACCACCTTGACAAAGTGAAAAGGTGGAGAAAAGCTGAGGTATCTGATTTCCTCAAAGGCAGCTTATGGTAATATCAGGTATGATGCCTTTCCTAATAGACAAGAAGACAAAAGATTCAACTAGCCATTCTGTTAGGGTAGAAAAAGGATTTTTACTTCCCAAAAGCTTTTGGAGGGTTATTTTGTTTGTTTCTCAGATTTTTCTGTGATGTATCATTTCTTCCTCTTCTTTATTCTCCTGAAGATAGAGCAGACTCAGGAAGTGAATTGCTGCTTAGGGAAGTGTCCTGCCTCCAAGCTGACTTATATAGTAGGACATATGGCATAAGTTATATTTGGACAGATGTGAACAAGTAGTCAGTAGATTTGATAAGATTCTTTATTTAAACTAACTTACACAGTGTCACTGTTCTACCGTCTTTCTCTCCTTCTTCAATCTGATCTTTCACTGGTTTCGAGAATTTAAATATACATTACAACCAGCTAGTCTGTAAAGCTTTAAATGCATTTAGGAGCATTCAGTCATGACAATAATATCAGGTTTTTTCCCCACTATGATTGGCAAATATCTGCTTTTGATGATAAGGCAGGTGCAGATGATACATTGTATAAGCTGCAAACTCCAAGTGATTAATCAGACAGCCAAACTCTACGTAAATGATTCTCATTGATTTGTTTAATTTGGCCACTAATGCTTCTGTTTCCTGGTGTGGAGTTGAGGCACAAAGTAGCTCTGTACCTCCCAATGGTAATATATAAATAAAATCTAAAAAATATAGGATTGAATGAATTTCAAGAGGTCATGTAGTTCATCTCCCTGCCTGGATTGCTGTCTGGATCATCTGTATCTGGGCTGTTTCTGGCTAATGCTGGTCCATCCTGTTTTTGGAAATCTCCAGTGAAGGAGACCCCACCACCCACCCAGGCAATTGTTCCCACTTCTCTATTAGCCTTTCCAGAGATAATATTTTTCTTGGTGTCTCCTTGCAAGTATTGTTCTAAGAAGCTTCTTACCTCCATCCAACCCAGAGTGATCATGCAGAAGATTTTATTTCCTTTGCACATTAATAGCTCATGTGCTGGAGGCCAGCCGTCATACCTTGTCCAGCCTTGTCTTCTTAGGTCAAACAGCCCTACATGTTCCTTGTAGGTCATCTTTCTCACATTGTATTTAGTATTTTTCAGCTTCTAGTTGATCCACATCCTTTGTGGCCCTAGCTATTGATCCTGCATTTACAAAATTTATGATTCCTTCCAAAGCAGAACATTTTGCTTTCATATTAATTGCCAAGCACCCAGCTCTTTTGGTCTGTTTTCCAGTATGCTGAGACCATTTTGAACGCTCCTTTCCTCCAGTGTGCTTACAGCTCATTCCAAGATGGTTCATCTTCAAATTTAAGAGTTGTATTTGTAAGCTGTTTATCTGTACCATTAATGAAAAAAAGTAGTTGTATCAAATCTAGGTCAGCTATCTAGAGAACTGGACTCAATATAGCCCTTCAGTTTGGCAGTGAATTTTTGGTAATGATCCGTCGTGTGTGGCTTTTCAGCCATTCTTGCCACCACTGATTAGTTCTGGCTTGAGCATGTTCCCTGGTTTAGTTACAAGTGTGCAAGCAGGGCAAGGCAAACAGCCTGGCTGAAGGCAAGACACAGTCCTGATTACCTCCCCTTCTTTCAAGACCTGTTAACCAGTTTCAGAAAGGAACTGGTTTTGTTTAACATGCTTCATTCATGATTGATCAGTGTGAACCGACACTCATCTCCTTGTTGTTTTCTAGGTGGTTTTAATGTGTTTAATTATTAAGCTTGGTAATTGGCCCATAATTCTCTTTTCATCCTCTTTTAAGGAAAAAGTACCTCAGTTGTCCTCTATAACTTTTCAAAAGTGGCTTCTACTACTCAGGATATTACTTCAACCAGCCTTTTGCCATCAAGAGGATGAAGGATAAATGCAATACAAACTAGGAAATTATGAGCACCTTATCAATGACTTAATAGAAATTCTTTGGTAGTGCAAAGGAGGGGTTGCAGTGCATGCAGCCTTTTATCCCAACACATCACTTTCTCACCAGCCTGAGCGGAGCCCACTCCCTCACGTTAGCTCTTAAACCTCAGCTCTGCAAAATTAAACTTTCCTAGCGTGTTATAACTCTCAAAAGATAGCGTGGGTGGGTGAAAAATGCATTCCTCAAGGCTTGAAAATAGATGTAAGTGGATATTTGGCATAAAGCTAACAAAAAGAAAAGCCATGGAAATGTATTAATTGCTACAAAAATGGGGTTTAACTGCCAGTGGTGGTTCAGCCCACGGGTTGATAGCTCGACCTAATGCTCACCTTTTAGGTACAAGCATGTGCTGCATAAGCATGTGTGCCATTTTAATTTCCAACCCCACTTTTTAATGGTTAAAAGCTAATTAAAACATACAGTGGCATTTTGAATCAATATAGCGTATGGACTGCTGCAAATTCTCTCATCAGGCGTGTTGCCCTCAGGAAGCAACATTAACTTCAACAGCAAAATAGGGCTGTGAGCTCATTAATCATCACACTCACAGACAGTCTGGGAGGCAGTGGCAGCAGCTCTGCATCTTTCTGGTGGTGAAGATTGGATACAATGGTTAGACATGTGAAGTGTTGCAACAACATTAACTATTTCAGCCAACTGTCTTTGAAATTGGCATTTATCCCCTCAGCTCTTCAGATTAAATAGCAGAAATGGGCCCATGAGGTGGATTTTTTTTTCAGGCAGTGAATAAGAGTCAGGCTGCTGTAAGAACTCAGCAACCTGCTGTCATAACTCTGAAGTCCTCTTATTCCCCTGTAATAAAAAAGAAAACCCCCAAAACGACATGTGCCTCCATAGCCACCTGGGAATATATGGGTAAGAAAAAGAGTCAGATAAAGGAGGGAAGTAGAAAGATAGTTCAGAAGAAAGAAAAGGAAAATGGGAGTCAGAGGTAAACCTTAGGTTAGAAGAAATTAGGCAGTAAAGGAGAGGAAATTGGCTGATGTGTATTAATGTAGTCTTCAGTGCCTGTGAGAAGCTTTGAGATAACCTTCAGAGCTCTCAGCTGTGGTTCAGGATGCTCACTGAAACATATTCCCTTACAGCCCTGTGCCCCTGCTCTCCAGCCACATCAGCACTGGTGAACAAGATAGGGCTCACAGGAACAGAGCAGAAAAGGGTCCTCACAAACTCCTCTGTCCTAATCTTGCTGGTCAATTTAGTAGATGCCCTCTGAAGAAAAGGTTCACAGACTCTTTTGTGCTGAAACCTCCTAAGCTGTGGCAGTTTTGTCCTTACTGCAACCACTTTTGTGTGGAGTCTGATGAGCAACTTTGGAGACACACAGGTAACACTGGTAGTGTGACCCTGCAAATGACTTGTACCTGGTTTTCCTGGGATGTTGCAGACCAGAAAGAGAACCTGGCTCTTAGCTTTGAATAGGATTGAGTCACATGAGTTCCAGTACAGACTCTTTTTATTGGGACTTCATGCTTAGAAGCATTCAAATTTTTCTTTCCATCGAGTCTTTTTTGAGCTTTAGGGCTTTTTGCTGGGTGGGTAGTTGTAAAAGAAATTAGTCCCCTCCTGTCAGTATGGATTGAGGGTGAACAGCCAAACTGGGGACATAGCACTGCTCCTTATTTTCCTCCTGCACTCTCTTCCTGCGGTCCATCAGACCCCTCTCCTGCCCTGTTGAGGAGGAGGAGGAGAGCATTTTGTGCTGGCTCTCTCTGTGTGAGCTAGCCTGTGCATGAAACTTCTTCTGGGGGCATGGTGGTGTGATTTGGGACCCATCTTCATAAAATCTGGAGACAGCATGCAGAAACATTAGTGATTGACGAGGACTGAAAAAGTGCCAGGGTAAGAGAGAAGCTTCCAAATAAAGCGAAGTGCTAAAGGAGTGCAGGCTGCACATGTCTGACACTGCTGCTGCCTCACGGGGCAGGGCGTTCCCTCTGGTCATGCAGAAGGAAATATCTGCACAGCCCACAGCTCAGTACAGCTGGCATCACATCCACTGTGTTCTCCTTCATCTCTGCCCCACAGATCCATGGGTCCCGCTTCCCTGCACGCTGGAGTTTATTTTCGTGCCAGGCAGCAAGTTTCATACCTCCTACTTTCACCTCTGGAACCATAGAGCTGCTAAGAGCTTCTGAGAGGTTTCTCCTTTTTGAGATGCTAGGGACCTCATTTCCGTGGTCCTTTTTCTTTTTAAGCAATTTTTAATCAGACCATGGAAGAAAGATCTGGGGGAATCTGTAGGAACTGGCACAGTGATTCAAATACCTTTCCTCAGACTGTTTCAACAGGTTATTTATTGGCTTGTGTTGGGGGGTCAGATATGGCCTGGGGGCAGCTGCTCAAAGAGGTCTGTCCTGCCATGGGGAGGCTTCAATATTAACCCTAAATTAAATTGAGCCAGTGTTCACAGGACCATCCAGGCAGGAGAAGAAAATAAGATAGTGTAACATAAGAGGGCACCGGAGAAGGATTTTGCTCTGTAATGGCAAATTACCCACTCAAAAATAACATAAAAAAGGGAGGAAAAAATTAACGAATAAAGTCTGCACATTATTTTAAATCACAGAAGTGTCAAAAATGGTAATGCCTATATCAAGGCTGCCCTAATGTAGCTTTAATTTGCATGCCATTGGCATTGATTTGATGTGAATATTTACTCTCCTATTCAATTAAGAAAATCCATAACTGCCACCATATTTTAATGTTAATGTATTTTTACACAGCTCTGTGTTTACCTTATTTTCTCTTCTATAACATTAACACTTTTTTTTGTTAAAAATGTGTGAAAGATTAATTTGTAGAATGACAGGATATGTGGGTGTGTAGCACAGGCCAGATGGAAGGGGTGTAACATGACAGTTTTCTTCTGTGGCTTCGTTTTGTTTTTATTGTTGTAAGCGAGCAAAGTATAACTAAAATTATCATTTCTTCTCTGGGCAAAAAGAACTAAGTGGTAAGTTCCTCTTTTATTCCCCATGGCTCTCAGTGCTCCCCTGCAGCTGCAGCCCTGTTCAGAATAGCAGACAGGTTGATAAATATTTGTCTAAAACCTCAGCTTTTGTATTTGAAAATCACCATGATTTAAAGAACGGAATTTGTACTCAGGATCCATAATTCCACATCTATGGAATAGATCTGAATTCAGATTTATTCATAAACAAGAGCGATTTTGTGAGACTTATTACTCTTCTCTTGGCTCGTAAGGGTGAAAACAGGCACCCTTAATGCTGAAAAAAAGAAAGAAAAAGGAAAAAAAACCTATCCAAGACAAAGCCTTTTTAATCTATAAATCTATCCATTCAAGAAAGCTTTTTAATTGTTGAAAGAGGGCTGTTCCAAGGCCAAATTCTAATTTACACATAAGTATTGTAGGAGTTTGGTATAGTAAATGTCCTTATTGAAGAATAAAGCAATTAGCACAGTAACTTGCTGTCATCTGGCACGTAAAGGCATTCCAAGAAAAAGTTAAGTGTTGAGGAAAGGAGAGAAATTCAGGACAGCATGTGGGAGAGGAATATGGAGGCTCTGTTTTATGCCACTCAGGAGAAAAGGAGGGGAGAGAAAACCCACTGCAGACTTAATCTGTTCCCTTACCTCATCACGAATTGACCCAAGTTTCTTCCCTTCTTTCAAGGCAAGGGGAAAAAATGCAACCATACCTAAGGTCTTTCTTGGAGCCTAAAATCCTGAAACCACGATACCATAAGCAATAGCTGTATTTTTTGTATCCTCATCCACAAATGCTTATTCTGCCCTGTAAATTTGCCTGTGAACACACATGTGCTTCATGAGCTTTGCTGATACTCCAGTCTTCTGTGTCACTGCTACCCACTCTCTTATATATGGGAAATCATCCACTTAAAATGGTCATTCTGTTTTTCCCCACAGTATATCCACAGAAATCTCTTGGCTCTGCTTTAATGTCTTGCAAGTGCACCTGATGAAACATCTGTGATCTTTAAACAGTCACCCAGCACTTTCTTCAAGACACACACCCCACCAAAAATGCTGCTATGCTTGCACATCAGAAGACCTTTTTGTTTGTTATTTTGACCACTTTTGGTGTGGGTGCAGTTACATGTGTATCAGCAAAAGTGCCTATTTTGCTCCAGTTCTCTTGACTAACAAAAAAGGAAAGTTTTCTCAGGTTTCAGACAAAAAAGTGTTTTGGTTTAACAATCATCACAGGTTTCAATCCAGAGCAGAAATTTCTGAGAAGTCAAAAGTAGTGGAAATGGAGTATTATAGTTCAAATAATTTAGCAATAACTTCGTTTGGTTTTCTACTGTTTGAGTAATGAAATAGAGCTGTGTTCAATCTTCCCAACCCTCTTACTGCAGATGGTGGATTACTCCGTTTTGAGTGTTTTGTCCACTCTAAGTTCCTGGATCTTTGTTGGGTGATTTCATAAGCAAAAATAACAAGGAGTTTGCTAATTTTTCTGTGAAAATAATGCTTTCTGTTAGCATCATAGCACTAGTCTGGGGCTTGCTGAATCAAATGCCCCTTTTCTTTTTTCTCTTACCCATTAGCAGGTTTATGCTCTAAATTTTATTGGCTGATAGCACTTTTCTACTTTTCTCTTTAGTATTTCCTCCAAAATTAGGCTTTCCAAGCCTGTTAGCAGCCATAACTTCTTCTCTGGTTTATGAGCTCCTTGCTGTTTAGCCTCACTTCTGTATGTAGAGTTACAGGCACTTACTGCAGAGCCACCAGCAGTTTCTCTGGTCTGTTCTGGGCTTGGTGTCACTGGGATGTTTTGCTCCTATGTGAATATGAAGTCATATCTAACACTGAGGAAGTGATGCAACTGCAAGAAATGAGTGCTCTCAGGTGAATGTGGGAGCAGACTGTGGTTGTTGGCATTGCACATCACCCTTTTACACAACACCAGCTCAAGATTGGGTTTGTAGAGGCTTTTGGGCACTGTTTTTGCAGCTCCTCCCCAGAGCTAAGTGCTTAAGTGCAAGGGCATCTAACACTGTAGCCACCAGACTCCTAAGAGGAAGGTAAGAGTCACCCAATTGCAGTTTTTATGGCTGCTCATGCTCACCCTGTGTTTTGTGAGCCCAATACATTCACATCCAGTGAGAAGCAATCATCACAGAATGGCTTGGGTTGGAATGGGCCTTAAAGATCATCTAGGTCCAGTCACTCTGCCCTGGGACACCTTCCCCTAGACCAAGCTCCTTAGAGCCCATCCAGCCTGGCCTTGAAGACTTCCACTTAGGATGGAAGGGGTGAGCTTAGTGAATGTCAGCAGAGGGGGGCAAGTGAAGCCTCTGTTGGAGAAAGCGAGGAAAACAGAAAATGAGAGGAGGTGCCAACTCACTGTGCTTGCACTTCCTCTGCAAAGACCCCTTGCTGCTTTGGGTGTCTGTCAGGAGCTGGACAGTGTTACTTAAGTCCACACAGCAGTGAGTGGTAGCAAGAATAGCTATCAGAAAGCAAAGGCTGCCTGTTCCCAGATAACTTTGTGCATCCTGGCTCTGAAGGAGGTGCTGGAGCTGCTTCCTCTGTGCCCACTGGCTTCCACCCACTCCTGAGGATACAGCAGGTGTTGGATGAGGAGATAACCAAGCAGGAACAAACCACATCAGCAGGCAGGAAGGTATGTTTGCCTGGGGAGACCTTTTGCAATTAAAACTAGGTAAAACAAGCAAAACTCATAACAAACAAAAGCTTCCTCAGCCCAGGGGGTTTGAGGTTTGACATCGTCCCTGTGTCCTGGCAGGAAGCCAAGCAGCCCCACATCTTCCCAGTTCCTTTCACTTCACCCTCCCTCTCCATCCCTCTGAGGAAGAAGAAAAGCTGGAGTTGAGTCCCTGTTTAACAAAGCCTTCTTATGCCATGCAATGCAGTACATGCTCTGCAGGTACACCTTATTCTTTCACTTGGATGTTTGGGGTAATAATTCTTCTCCCCTTCGATCACACCCACTTTTTTTGAGATACTATGGCTTGGTTCCTGTTTAAAGGGGATGGGAACTTGGGTGTTGGGCCACAGGTTTAAAAACTAGCCCTGTCAACACTATTTATGTCAGTCATTGATGTATAATTGTCTGGCTTTGTATGGATAAATAGGTTTTAGTTACTGACTGATAATATTAACAAAAGGGATCGTCTTTTTCCATCTAAAAAATTCCCAAGAAAACTCACATTTAATTGTAAAAAACCTCATTGGTAGGTTGGTTTTTTTATTTGTTATTGTTGTTGTTGTTTTGGTTTTTTTGTTTTGTTTTGTTTTGTTTTGTTTTGTTTTTTTTAAGATAAAGAGAAGAACCCAAAGTGAGAAATCTGTTTTCAAAGCTGTTAAGGCAGTCACAGTGAGGCTTTGAGGATGAACAGGTACAGGTGGGATTCAGAAGAAAAAATATGCATTTCGTCACTGTAAAAATATAAACAAACTCTGCCAAAAACCAGAGTACTGGAGGAAAGCAAGCAGGCTATCAAGCTGCATAACCTTATCCACTACCATCTTCATTCCTGATGTACAGCATTTAAATCAGTACTGAAAATATTGGTTACACAGCACATTTGCAGAAACGAATTTATTTGGTGGGGTTTTTTTTTCCTCCTTTTTGTCTTGTATGTTTACCACAGCTGCCACAGGGGCAGCTTGTCCTAGAGCCAGATGGGGACATTTTCCAGATCTCCTGGAGATCTGGAGCCAGGGGGCTCATGTCCATCATGGCAGCTCTTAGTGGAGAAGCTGGACTGTGGCCCAGAGCCAGCACAAAATGCTTGATTTTAGAACTTTGTGCAGCTTTGTGTGGTTGCTTTTCATTACTAGGTATTTTCTTGCTAGTAAAAATGATTTTCAGCCTTTTTTCCACTGATTGGTCTTATTTTGTCTCTGGTTATCATAAAATGCTTGAAATAACATGAGGCAGAGGTTTCTTGTGTGTCAGTCCTTACTAGCAGCCAGCTTTACAAGAAGCCACATGCTTTTTCCAAGCATAAAAGTCAAATTGACCGATTTTAGCAAGAGGCTGAAAAAACATTGTGCACATCTAAAAACAATTCCTTGCCCCAACCAAATGAGCAAGCATTTCTCAAGGCTGAGCAATAGTGTCATGCTTTCAAGATATTCTCTGCCAAGGATTTTGTTGTCCTGATCACGGACAAAGACTTCTGGGAACTGGCCACAGCCAGAACTTTCCTGCTTCACCGAGAACATGGGGCTACTAATAATTTCAGGGAAAGGAATGAACTAAGAGATTCCACTGAAATCAGCTCTAAAGAAATACAGAATTTACCTCTGCTCCTTCATTTTAAAATCATTAGATGCTGGAACATTGCTGGTTTTTTCTTCAAGACCTTACTCAGCCAGAGTGGGTGGCTACACCCTCACCCTGCCACCTGCCAACCCTCACTGGGGTGGGAGCCAGGCAGCAAGATCTGGCCCAGCTACCTCACTTCTGGAGAAAGAATGATTCCTGTCCCGCTGGACAGAGCTCCTGTGGAATGTGATAATTTGTTGATATGCTCCATAAAAGTTGACAGTCTCAGAGAGCATCCTCTGTGTTCAGACTGGGTTTTGTGGGAATGGCAAGATGAGCTGCAAGGAAATGACCTGGAGGGTGCTCTACTTCAATTGTTGTGTAAAGAGGCAGAGCATGCTGGAAAGCATTAAGTAATGTTACCTGCCACCAGCTCAGCAGCAAACCTGTGTGTTCTTCAGTGACATGGGTGTTTCCCTATAGGAACCTCAAGGAAAAAGATCCAGTCATGGAGGTCATTGGGCTAGGACTCGGGATGTGGTCTAGGCTCTGCCCTCAGCAGACACCCTGTGGTATCCCCTACCTTGGTAAAGGAGGCTCCAGTTACCAGTGCTGTGCTCTGCAGAGCTGCTTGGGAGGTTCTCAGATCAGACAGCAATGAGCTCCACAGAAAAGCTTATAAATATATTAAATTTATGAACATTTACTGTACGCTGCACACTGAAATCTGCCAACACTAATCCAAAAGAATTACACATTTTAGACCTGAACATAACATACTGTATGCAGTAACTCACATCAGAGCAACCCATATGCTACTGTTAATGTGCCAACTGACACATGTTAAGCCACAAACATAAGAAAGGATTGGATTTCAACTGCATTTTTTTGTATTTCAGTTATTCTTCGGGTCCATTATTTTTATTCACCATTATCTTCTCTCCTCTCTCCAGACAGACTGCTCTCCCTAATACATCTTCCACTGCCCTACCAGATTTCCTGCTAGGTAGAGCCTGCCCCGGAGACAAAGGGACTAACATAAGCACATAGGCTGGGAAGCACAGAAATAGCACCCCCTGCAATAATCTAGGTCACTTAATAGCCTACTTTCAGGGTTCTCAGTGAACCCTGTACCCACTCCTGCTAGGCAAAGAGAAACCCTGAGAAGAAGTGGGTGGATGAGTAGACAGCCAGCCATCCCAAGTGTCAGATCTGACTCCTCGGGAGAGATGCGTCGAGGATGCTCTGACAGAATGTGTCTGAGCTGGAGGCAAATGTTTCTGTATTACATTCATGACACAAGGGTTCTGCCACCCTGCAATATGTGCACACTGTTGCTGCTTGATGGTAATAACTGGATTTTTCCAGGGAGCCGGTGAAAGCACCCCAATGCCATTACAATTAGGTCTCAAGATGTCTTGAGCCAGGATAATCCCCCAGAAATCGGTAAATTTTACATAAGGCAGGTCAGGAGCAACTGCAGGAGTCTTGGAGCATAAATGTGCCCCATGTAGCAGGGAAGAATCTGCTTCTCACCTTCCAGGTGTGTCAAGGGGTGATACCAGCAATCAGAACGTACCACAAAGGACCAAACTGCCACCAGCTTCAGTTCTCCTCCCCAGCCAGCCAAACCCATAGATTTGCATGGGGTTAGTACCAAAAATTGTGTGAAGGATGCAATTTCATTATGTAAGGAGGAGAGTTTAAAATAGGAAAACCAAAAAGAAGACAAGAGCACATGTCATCATGCAGATTTAAACCACAAACTTTCAGTTACCTTATCAGATAAATACTACTTTGGGAAGCAATGAATGTATTTTATGTAGGGAAGCTGCTCAAGAGGATCTGATGGAGAGTTAAGTGATAGATTCTACATATATTTGGCAATGCATCAATAACATACTGGAGAACTCAGACTCCTGAGTCTCTTCTTGATTAAAGGAAAGCAGCTGCTGGGGTCTCAGAACTTGAAAAAGTGGCTAAATGTGACATGTGAGAAACCAGAATTTATCTCCCTGCTAGAGATGACCTAGTGTGAATTGTGAAATGAAGAAAAAGAATAGCTGGCTTGTGTTTAAGGTAGGAGGTGAGACCACACAGTAAAAATGTCTTCCAGTGCATGGGTAGAGAGAGACCGTGATGCACATAACCCCAGCCTTTACATCACCATATTCCTATGGATTATTTGCATCCTCTTTCTTTCTCTGTCCTTTCGGCCTGTGTGGGAAATGCAGTGTAACTTACAGCAGCATGTGCTGCAAAAGCTAATAATACCCTGGAGATGATGGAAATAGCATCCTTGAGGTAAGAACTTGCACTTTAATTTCAGCACTGAGAAATCTTATGGGATTCCCTTATTCAGAGTTATATACCTCAGTCTTTTCTAGAAACTTCAAAGTCTTTTATGTTAAAGAATCCTTTCATCATGTCCTCACACTGGCTTAATTAAATTTAGGAGACTACTGCATTTTTATAAAATAAGCAGAAAAGTGCCTGCCATTTAAGTACAGTCCTATATATAATTTTATTTTTAGTATTACTCCAACTTATTTTATTTGAAAAATACATAGAAGATTTGGATGTGATTGCAGAGCCTAAACCCAAAGAGATTAGGCATGTTGATAGCCCTGCTCAATGAAAATCTGCAGGAGCCAGGCATTTAAGACTGTTTTAAATATAAGACAGAGGGCTATCCATTAATACTAATTTTAATTTGATAAAAATATCTCCCCAATAACTCTGTTTCTATCAATTAAGAGGGAGGTACACCCCCTAAGCTTCTTCATTAGACCTGTGGTCCACAGTCCTGCCCAACTTGAGGTCCAGGACAGGACATCCCATCTTGCCATTTCCATAAGGGAAACAAAGCAGAGAACAGCTGAGAAATGCAGATCTTGCAGAAATATTTGGAATAGTCTAGCATGAATCCTCTCCACAGTGTGTTCAAAACAATGCCTGGTTTTTATGCCTAAAGTATGTGCCTGGGGAGGTGAGACAGGAGTCACCACATCCAGTAAGTGTTTGAAGCTCAGTAGTTCAAGTTCAGTGATTGACAGAAGGTGTGATGGACACGAGAAGAGCCATGCTGTGTCAGATCAAGTGACATCTTGATAAATATTCTGCACTGAACAGTGATCAAAATTTGTTGTGGGAAGAATATAAGAGCGAGGGAAGCAGGTAGTGAGACATCCCCCTTTAGCAGTCACCCAGACTCCAGCAATTTGCAACTCAGTGATCTTCTGAGCCAAAGGTGATGTCTTGGAGTCCTCAGTGGATTTTTCCTCTATGATTTTGTCCAGTTTCTTCTTAAGGCTGCATAAGCTTTCAGCTTCCTGTGACACACCATCTCTAGCTAAACCACATGCTATGTGTCAAGGTGGAGAGTCATCTTTCATGTATTTTTTTGACCTGCCATGTAACAGTGTAGTCTTGTTTCAAAAGAGACAACAAAAACAGTCCATCCATATTCACCCTGTTTACACCATTCTTCTTTTTTTTTTTTTCACTCTTGTAATCTCCCTTTCTTTTCCAGGCAGAAGGGTCCTATTGTACATTGTCATTCCTGATAAACTTTTTGTTCAAGAAATGCTAGAATGGGTAGATGGACAGAAATGCGTAAGCACAAGTAGGAGCACATAGGGAACCAAGAAAATTATTAGGTGTTGGTAGATGTGTTACTTCTATCCCGTGGATCTCCCAGGGTTAGGCATAGCCCCTCCCTAAGTCCCTCAGGTAATTCTCATGGTCTGCTCACATCACTCCAGTATTTACTGTAAAAGGTAAACCCTCGTGTTTTCCAATCACCCTATTTTCCCATCAGAGGTGTAGAAGACCTGGTGAGAAGAGACATCCTTCATGCTCTAGTATCTGTGTGGGGAAACCCTTGCTTCTCCTAAACCATGGCTTCTTCCTGGCTTCTTTTGTACGGGACATAAACTGGGGAATTTCTTGCAGATTACCCTGCCTCTCCCAAAGGCTTCAATTTATCAGGGAAGAACTCTTGCTCTTGCAGGACATTATGATTAGGGCAGTGAATATGAGTACAGTTCCTCTGGGTTCACACACACACGCTGGTCTTGTGGCACTGCTTCCACCTGCAAGGAGGGCTGGGAGACCCAGGCATACCAGGACACTGCTGGCACATCTGTATGCTTGGTTAGCACTCTCAGGGAAAGTATAGCTAGCTGGGAGGCCAGATCTTTATGACAGAATCACAGAATCACTGAGATTGGAAAAAGACCCTTCATATCAATGAGAGCAAACATCAACCCTACACTGCCAGGTCCACCCCTAAACCATGCCCCTAAGTGCCAAGCCACACATCTTTTAAATGCCTCCAGGGATGGTAATCCAACCACTTCCCTGAGCAGCCCCTTCCAATGCATGACAACCCAAGGTGACTCCTCCTGAAAGTGATTTTGGCTGGACAGTATCACAATCATTGCATACATGAATGTCATCATGACACCTCAAGCCCCATTCTATTGTACTGCTTTTTCAATTTGCACTAAAATTAATAAAGAGTGCAGCATAATGACTGAATTTAAAGTTTTGTTTTTAAAGTGGCTTTAAAGCTTAATGCTGTATTATCACACTTGGGGGCATTACAGGGGAGTGGGGACCAACCTACCGAAGTGCTAGTGCTCGTGTTTCCTTAAAAATAGGTTGCATTCCTGGTGACCTTTCACTGCCACATGTTATCTGGAGCTGAAGTTGAATAAGCGAGTCAGAGATTTCATTTCCACGGCTTGAAGCAGTGGAACTGAGATGTTCACTCTTGTCCTCCCCCCATTCAAGTACAAACTCAGTCTTTGCAAAGCACTGCTTTCATTTAGCTCTACCCAGTTGGTACTTGTTGCCAAATGGAATGTGGATTTGCCTCAGAGAAGATCACTCATGACTAATGAAATGGCAATTAGTTTATGCAACTTATTAGCATTAGTATTTATTTTACTTTACAATATTACCTAAAAGCATCTCTGAGATATTTAAACTGCGGCATTATCTGTTCAATGCTGTCTTTTAAATAAATGGTCCCACTAAATGTAAAAAGCTGGCATTTGTACTGCATGCACCTATGTTATCATCGTCGCAAAGCAGATGCAGAATGTAAGGCGACTTGAACAATCAGCACTGTAATTTGCACAGTAACATTGTTTTAGATCTAATTAGTGCTTATGCAGATCCCTTACAAAAATGTGAAAACCGCACCAGGATGTAATTGTTAATGAATTTAGTGCAAAGCACATCTGCATAAATTCCATTTCAGCAAGAAAAAAACCCCAACCTCTAAGTTCAACTGCTATTTGCTCAAGAGCCAAAACACTGTGAATTGTGCCCACTATGTTTTAGCCTTGCTCTGCTGGCTTTGATATTTCAAATAAATACTACGAAGTTAAAGCCTCCAGCTGCAGACCAACCCATCTGTAGATGTTTGTTATATTTGGCAGTATTCAAAGATGATTTGCCTTCCTGCTGAAAAATAAAATAAAAAAAGAGGTTCTCTCAGCAAAAAACCAAAATTGAAATACTTATCAGCCAAAAACTAAAGTTTAAAAATATTCTGTGTGGGTCAAGTGACAGAACTTTTGGAACAGCAGGCATGCATGTATACTGTGCCTGTAGTTTGAACTGTGTACCTTGCTCCATGTGTCTGCAGAAGTCCATCTGTGTAACTTCTTTCTGAACTGCAGAACATAGCCATGGCTAACAAGGGGTGCCACTAATGCATGCAGTTAACTGATCTTAAATGTCGTGCAACAGCTACCTTAGAAACTGCTCATCTGCCCTTCAAGAATAGCATCAAGATCTATTCTACCACCTTTGATTCTTACTGAGGTTTAGGCAGGGCTCTGGAGTTGATCTCCCAACAAAGAACTGGGCTCATGAGCTTTTTGTACCAGCATTAGAAATCTCACTCAAGAGTTTGAAGTTTGTCAGGAGTGAATTTCAAGATAAGAATACCTTTTGCTGGCTCTTGGCTTTATGTGTGGCCTTTATATGCAAATATAACTCAAGGTGGACCTCACAGGTACCAAGTCTTCAGTAAACTCATGTATGGGCTTTTTTGTGGCAGCCTTAGATACATGGTCTCCCTTCCCAAATAGAGTGAGGATGGCTTTTACAAGACCACAATTGTTCTGAAAGGTATTAGCCCATAACAAGGTTGGGGGAACATCAGAGCAGGAGGCAGGAACACCCAAAACAACAACCCTGCCTATCTTCCTACCATGGCCTACTAAAAACATATCTTCTCACAAGCTCAGGTCACTCAGAACAAGTGAGTGACCCTAATCAGAAGTTACAGTGTATGATATTGGAGAGGTCTTGCATACCAGCACATTGATACCTATAGACACAGCAGACACATGCTTAGAAAAGATTATCACTCTTGTTCTTTTTTAAAATTAATTTTATGTTGGTTTTTACCCCAAATATGGCACTCACAGTTAGGCTCAGACACTTTCCCTTTTGTTATCTTATCCAAAACACTCTTCATCTCTGTACTTTTTTTAAAAAAATTATCATTTTGGTTTTGCTTCCATGAAGTTTGGCTGTGCTTTTTTTCTAAGAAAGCAGAATGGATTCATGAAAGAGGTGACAGAGAAATCCAGAGAATGTTTCTTACTTCAGGCCCTGTCAGAAGCTTCCTATGGGTGATTAAATCAGGCAAAAAGTTTAACCTTCCACACTTAATTTTCCATTTCTGAATAGGAGAAACAATAGCACCAGTTATGTCATTGAGGCATTCATGATGAATGACTGTGTTAAAAGATGCTGAGTCATTCAGATATCATCTGATGCACCTACATAAAAATCTTAATGCAATCGAGATTCTTGCATTAAAATGGATAGCTTCTCAAGTTAATAGATGAATCTAGTGAAAACCTTCATAAGATTGCTATCCATAAATTTGTGAAAAGGAGATTGGTAAGATACATCCTGGCCAGCAGGCTTCAGGTTTCCTTTGGCCAGCACGTGCTCAGTGCCTGAGGTGCAGAGCCCTTTGAATGTCAGATGATCCCATGGCAGCTGCCCTGCCAGCCCATGGAGCCTGAACCAGCACTCCAGCCTTGACAGCCCAGGGAGTAACAGGAGAGGAACAAGAGGGGGCCACAGCAGATCTACACGTGGTGCAGCTACAGGGGGACACCTCACAGACAGTGAGGCCCCAGCAGCACCATGGCTTGGCTGCATTTCTCCACAGAGTTATCACCATTTCGTAAAGAAAACTCCTGCCTGAGCTCTGCACAAAGAACTCAAAGAGATCTTCTAGCATATGTTTTTCAGTTTGAACCAACAAACAACCATTTAAAGCATGCTTTTCATCTCCCCCTCTTTTTACTCAACATTTCTGTGACCAAATTGTCCCTTTCTATCAAGAAGTTACCAGCGAGTTTTCAAAATGACGAGTTAGGCGGCACTGCTTTGTTTTGGGCTTCTTTTTGACATGATATTCACAGACATGGAGGACTCAGGGGACTGAGGGAAATACTGGTAGACAGTAGAACATGATTGATGGCAGAAGTGGAGAAGAGGATGCTGAACAGAAGGAGGTGAGAGGGAGGTGTGGAGGACAGAAAGAAGTAGGTGTCATTAAAAGGAAATGAGGAGACAAAGAGAAGAGTAGACGCGTGTGAACTGCACAGTAAGCTTCCTTTCCAAGAGCTCAAATCTCAGCAGTTATTTTAGTTTTCTGTTTTGTGGGGAAAACTGACACTACACAAAGATGAGAGGACAGAAATTAATGGAATGCAGCTGCTTTGTACCCACTTATGGTGGCACTAGTTTGGGTCATTTGGAAACAGTTTCCATTCAGAAAGTGGAAAGATAAATGTTGTAGACACCCAATATAAACTTTCTGTCATGGCTGATAAAATGAATATCTTTTGGTATTTTTCATAGATCTTCAAGTAATTCACAGTTTCCAACATCCAAAGTCTTTTTTTACATGCTGAGAAATGAGAAGGCACATTACTAGCTGGAGAAATGGCAGTCAGCAATGAAACCAATTCCTCTTCTCCTGACCTGCTTCCCCATCACTGGCCTGACCCTTGGACATGCCACCAGAAAGAGATTTATCCACTTAAGTAACAGTTAATGCTTCTGTCTTTTGTTTGCTTGTTTGTTGGCTGGTTTTGGTTTTGGTCAGGTTTTTTGTTTGTTTGGTTTGTGGTTTTTGTTTGTTTGGTTAGGGCTTTTTTTTTTCTCTGTAGTTTTTTTTTTTCCTTATGTTTCAGGCATTTCTCTATGATCTTCATCTGTTGCTGGAGATGATCATGTGTATCTGCCTTTTTTGAGAACTAGTCCTCCAAACAGTTGCTCATAGAACTTGAGCAGCCATGGGAATTGCAGCTTACTGCTGGTTTGGACCTAGGAGAAGCCAAAATGGGAATCCTGAGTAGTCCCAGGAGAGAGAATGTGTCTCCTCCATCAGCACATTGGCTGAAACCTGGCATATGGGCAGGACAAGCAGACGTTTTCTTCCTTGCTCTGCAAGCCCTTTTCATGTAAACTGTGCAGAATAGAAAATTCAGCTGTTCCCTTTTCCCACAGGTTAGCATGGATAATAAAGACACTTCACTCTTTGCTTTCAGATATTTTTCTAAACTATTTTGATCCTTGAAACATTTATACTAACAAAGAAATTCCACTGCCTCCTTGTCTCCTTCCCTCCCACCCCCACTCCAATAACTTGCTCTGTCTTGTAACTCTGACTTGATTTTTGGCATATATTTGCATACATTAGAAATGGAGAGAGGATTAAAGTTTAAGAGGAAATTGTGGCTAGTGTGAAAGGGGAACAAAAGGACATCTGTGAAGTAGCCCACAACTGGCAAGGAAAGCTATTCCACCTCCAGCACCAGCTGCAGGGGAAGTGGTGCCCACTGCCCCAACAAGACTTTCTTTGTTTTGCTGATAAAACTGGGAGTGGTGGCTTTTAAAGTGACACAGTTTGAGGTGAGGAGCTTCCCTTTTTCCTGCTCAATTCTGATATTGTATGGCAACAGATGTTTTCCAAGCAAATAATTTCTCCCAAGATTACCCCAACAAAATCTTCCAAATCCAGAGGGAGTACAGATTTATGGTGCTGGGTCTCTCTGCACCCCCAAGCAGGCATGCAGGAGTTGCTGCTGTAAATTTCTCCAGGGCTCACTAGCCCTCCTAAACCTGCCACTTCCTCCCAAGGCAGAGGAGGACATTTTTCAGCACTGCTTGGTCCTGCAGCAGCAGAAGGAGCTGGGGACTGTGTGGAGGATGTGGCAGATGGGGGAAAGTGATGTGGGACAGGAAGCAAGCTGGAGCTGAAGGGAAAGCTTGTGAGTAAAAGAAGAGGAGGACAAAAAGATGCAAATAGGAAGAAAAAATGTGTGCAAAGCTGGCTTTCAGTAAGGTAAGAGGGAACTGAGCTTTTTCAGAGGAGGAAAGTCAGAGACGGAAGAGATGGGGAAATATAGGGATGGGAACATTATCCCACTCAGCTGCGGGAGACACTTTTCAAGTCTGAAATGGTGGAAGCACTCTGGATGCATTAGAAATATCCTTTTAATACTCAGTGAAAACAATACTCCAAAACCTTGCCTACCTTCTGCTCACAGATCCTCTGGAAGGTGTAACGTGTTCATCCTCTTGCTGGGGACAGACTGGTCAAATCTCTTGTAACATTTAGTTTTCTCAAGGGTTTAGAGTGCTGCAGCCAGTCCTCCATTACTATTCCCTGAAAATATGGGGGTTTTGCCATGAATCTGCAAGGTATTGAGATCTGAAGCTTATGTGTGTCCTTCCTGGGTGTAGGAACTTGGACTTCTTGGCTCCATTTCCCCCTCTGCCTTAGCCACTTTGCTGTTCTGTTTTCCCCTGACTACATTCCTTCTTGGAGGTCACTGAAGACTGTAAAGTCAAAAGGAGTCCTGGGGTTTTTCCCCATGTGAGATTAATGTTCTCATAGTGGTGACAACCTCCCTATGGGTGCCCAGCCAAAATGCAGTTTGTATGCTGTGATGACTCTCTTCCAGACAGACTCATCCACACCACTTTTATCAGGCTGGCAGAGTCCTTCCTGCCTTCCACCATCCTTGAGCTTTAATTAAAAAATGAAAGTGGCTCAAACCACCAGCTTTAAATTACTTTCATGGAAAAAACAATCAGCTAAACATCAAAAAATCCTGCATGAGCTTTCTTTTGAACATATGCAACTAAAAGTCTCTGGAAATTCTCATGTGTGATTTGATTTTCTGTAAATCACTGTTACTGCCCGGTCCCTTTTTTCCTTGTGTGCACTTGGTTGAGGAGAAGAGGAGGAGATCTAAGTTTACAGTATGCCCAGGAGTGACAAAGCTCAGCTTTTTCTAAGGATTGGGGTACTTAGTTACTCAGTTTTTCAATTGTTCCATTTAAAGAAGGTGAGATTTCTTCATAAAGATGCGAATTGTAGTTGGAAGTACTGACTGATACGAGTACTAACTACTCAGCTCAAGGTCAGGTGGTTTTTAGGTGACATGTAGTAAGGAGACATGGGGAAGGTTTAGAAAAAATCACTACTTTTGCACATGATTTTGAAAGGAAATTATTTTAATTCTTGAAATTGTAAGCTAATTTTTGCAGTTGTTGACAACCAGTCTTTAGGTGGATACATTTCTAGTTGGGAAAGTCCTGATTCCTAGTCTGTGAGAGGAACATTAAGTGTTGAGTGCCACTGAGAGGTTTTTTACATCTCTCCCTATCATTGCCCTCATAAGCTGCTACATGGAATCTTCTGACGAAGCCTGACTAATAGCGTAGATATAAAAACTCTTGTATTCATCGAGACTGGTAAAGTATGCCTGATAAGATTACAAACAGATGATCATAATGTTAGCAGTCTGAAAAATTGCCTAGAATATGAAAGAAGAGATCATCTTTTTTCCCCTGCCTATCACTAGATGAAATAAGCTGACTTTCTATTTTGGCCTCTTCTGGCTCCCATGTCTTGGTGGATACCACCAATGAGGCAGACCAAATCTCCTTGCTTCTTTCTCCCTGTATTGGCTTCCAGTCACTGTGGAACAAGCTGTGTGTATTTCACAGTCAGAACTGGGCATCACATGTAGAGTTTGAGGGTTAGTGGTGGTATGGCTGGTGCACATAAAGGGAAAACACTGGACTCATGAAAGCTGTCACTCTTCAGAACCTGATCCTACAAAAACTAGGAAAAAATATTTTCATTGCTAAAATGGTAGCACAACTATATCAGCAAAAGAAACAGAACTCAAGTACAAGAGGGTGCCATTTTTTCCTAGCAGTTTCAAGGCAAAGGTGTCCTAAAAGATGGTGTGGAGAGCAGCCTAATAGTGCTGAACTGAGGGACTCATTCTGAAGTTCAGAGGAGACACTTAGTCTGAGAGGAGGTTCATCTCAGATTGACTGGACCTGAGTCACAGAAGAACAAAGTGACATAGAATAGAATAGAATAGAATAGAATAGAATAGAATAGAATAGAATAGAATAGAATAGAATAGAATAGAATAGAATAGAATAGAATAGAATATTTCAGTTGGAAAGGATCTACAATGATCATCCAGTCCAACTCCCTAATCAATTCAGGGCAAGTGAATTAGTTGTTGATGTATTTGTAATATATTTATTTTTTTGTCACACATCTATGTAGCTGTTAGATATTAGCACATTTTCTTCATCATGGCACAAAGATTTTTCCTTCATGCTTACTGTCTGATTGAAAAAGGAGATAATAATTAAAATGAAAGTATATATTTCAAAGAATTGAAAATAATGTAACTTTTTTTTATTTTCACAAGAATGAGCTCTACAGTAAGCACATTTCCATGTGGCTGTTCACTGTTCCAGCATTATTCTGTGACCTTTTTTGAAAGTACACAATCTAGTGCTGATTCAGGACAACATTTCGTGCCATGTCAGCCCATCATTGGCAGGAGAAAGAAAAGAAAGGATCCAACCCAGATGTTTCTCAGAATGTTCTGATAAACTCAAGATTTTAATGGCATTTGCTACAATAGAAAAATAATTAAAAGAGGGGGAGAAAAAGGCGAGTGGGAATGCTGGGCAGTCATGCAGAGGTGATCACTAAATGTCCTTTATGTACCCAATTTGTTCTTGATACTTAAGGACACTGTGGTGCTTGTACATGAACTGGAGCCACTTGTCACTAGAAAGGCTGCCAGGATTAAATCAGTAAGAAATTGTTTATTCAGCCTGTTCAAACAAAAAATGAATTGTTTTGATGAATGAGATTTTTTTTAATGAATTAGCACATGTCATGCCAGTAGTTTTTAAATGTAAAGCACTGAGGCGGGTTTTTTTCCTTTCATTCTGACATAACTCCCTAAAATAACTGAAGTACCAGGGCTCCAACAGTGGCACATTACATTATGTATTGCAAAGGACATAGTTGCCACTGTAGGTAGACAAACACCACTTAAAAAATCCCAACCAAACAAAAAAAAAAGAAGCAGAGAAGAAACCCCTATCCCCTTCATACATTGCATATATTCTGTAGTAGCTTTGATTAAATCATCTTCATTTTCTGCAACAAAAACCATTCAGTGTTTCAGTTAAATGTACTTTCAGTGATGATTAATATTTCTAAGTCCCTCTAGTAGGATTGGGCAAAACTCTTCAGCTTCTTTTGAGAGAGGTCTTAATAATGGTAATTATTTGCATGTATTGAACTAAGCACAAACCTTCCCTACAGTTTTCAGAAGGGAATGAACCTTCCCTTTGTGGAAAGCTGAGTGCCTCATCTGGAGCTGAGCTTACCAAAGTGGGCATATGACAGCCACATGTTCACCTTGCAAAGGGTTGGAAGTATCACAGTCCTTGCTGCTTGCTTCCATCATCCATGAGGGATAAGTTAAACTACACTTTTTGAGTAAAACGCCCCAACTCAACCAAGCAACTCAAAAATCATATATATGTTCACCTTGTCTACGTGAGTACAATATTTCCGCTTTGGTTATTATTTTTAAGAAGGAGGTGACTCATAATTATTACATTGATACATTTCCCCTGTTTGAACTCCCATGTCATTGGCATAAACTAGTTTATACACTGCTCGTATTCAGGAATGTAGAGGTTCACCTTGGAAGATATGTGTGGCATCAGCCAAGATGAGGTCATGCCCATCAAAACTCTGACTTTGTACCCATTCTGGCTGGAAGGGGCATGGTGTCCGGATAAGCCCTCAGTTATAATTAGCAAATTAAACTTGCTCCATGCTAAAGGCAGAGAATCTGGCATAGAATGGCTCCAAAAGCTTTTTCAACCCATTCCAAATTGGCCACTGTGGTAACATAATTAAGACAATAGGGGTGTTACATTTGGAAATGTTGCTAAAAATAGGTTCCTTATTTGGGGAGCATCTCCTCCCCTGGTAGCTTTTGGAGATACCTCTGTCTGAAAGAAGGGAGAATTCACTGATATACTTGGAAAACAAGTAGCCAAAATCTAAATTATGGTTCAGAAGCCATACCGCTAAATCTATTTTATTTTAAAGTTTTTCTTGACCCCTTGCTCTTAAGAATAAACATGAAAGAAATATATGTATATATAAAAAAATAACAAACAGAGAAATATATACTGGTTGTTTCTCCTGCTGTGTTGATTCCTTTCTGTTGAAGCTATCATTTGATGAAGCAGAAAATTTACAACCTGCTTTGATCAAATGCCACGACATGCAGGAGTGCTTCCAGAGTACCCAACTTCCTCATCTGGTTCCCTGAAGTAACATGCCCTTCCATAAATTGTGGTTGTTCCTGGCAAGGCCTTCCTACATATTACTGCTCAATAGTCTTGTTAATTAAGACAGCAAACTGAAGCTCCACATTTTAGCCATATTTAGAAAATCTCAGGAAACTGCATAATCTCTACACCTTGACAGATTCATCCCTTTTAGCATTTGGATTACATTTCTTTGGTTAATCTTTTAAGACAGTAATAATTAATATTTGCAGAGCTTTCACATGAGGACATGGATTTACATTACAGTCTCCATGTGTTTACTGTGTCTTTTGCCTATAAATAGAGCAGATGGCCCAGTATTGGTAATTTGACTTTACTAGTGGTGGAATGAGTATGGAAAAGGTTTAGAAAATGTAACCAAACTCAGGGTGAAAATCAGTTACAATGCTGGTACAGGAACAATTCTCCAAACAGCAGCCCCAAAAGATGAACAGTACTCTGGTAAGGCTGCCCTCATGCCTTCTTAAAATGTTAAGGGCAAGAAAGCATTCTGACACAGGAATGAATAAATGGCAATGCTGACCTCCTGGTGTGCTGTTTTCTGGTACCCTGCACCGCTCAGAATAAGAGCGTGGTCAGTGAATTGGTCTCAGCAGAGTTGTTCATGGAGAGAGCACTAACAGGAAGGAGGGAGGGGATCTGCAGGTTGCTGTGTAGGCACTGTGGGTTTGCCACCTCGATTATTCAGGTTTAGCAGTTCTTATCTGCATCTCCATCCTCATTCCTCTGAGTTTCTAACTGCTTGAAATGGAAGCTCATGGATCTAGCAAGGTATTAAGGCTGCTCCCTAGCACCTTGGTGACAACCATTTCCTTCCCTTGCCTGCAGTCAATGCTACATTTTGGCCCAATTCTTGCTCCTTACCCCACTTTTTAAAGAGAGAAGTGTCGGTGCTCTTACCACAGAGACAGTTGGCCCATCCCTACCAGAACTTCACAGCCTTTAGTGAAACCTTCCTGAGCCTTATTTCCCTCATACACGAAGTGCAGATGTTGGCCCTGCTAGAGTCAAACCCAGCATGGTGACACACGAGGAAAGGACATACACTGTGGCAGAGGAGACACAGGGTATCTACACAGTGGCCGTCAGTGGAGGAGGTTTCCCTGGCTATCCTTGAGCTCACAGTGATGGGGCAAGCCTGAAAAGCAGCAGACAGGAGAAAGCTGCAAGACCCTGTACAAAATAATGTCCAGTTCCATTTTGTTCTATTTTCCATCATACAACAATTAACATTCTCACCTTGATAGTGTTACACTGATAATGAATACTTGATGCCATTCTTGTTTTTAATGACATTGATCCCTTAAACCTTTGGCAATGTACGTACACACATATCTCTCTCTTACAAGAATTTCTGCTAAGATTCCCCACCAGTTAAAAAATGTTAGAGCCACCACCAGCTGTACCAATGAATCAAAATGTACAATGGGGGTTCTGCAGAGTTTGGAGCACTTCTTCAGAAGTGATGTGAAGGAGAAGCTGACAGCATTAGGGGCAGGGTAGGTGTAATTAAAAAAAAGATTTTTTCGAGTGGCAAGGGAAGGTTGAAGAAATATGTAAGTCTAGAGAGAGATGAGTAACTACAGGAATTTTAAGGACAAAAGGAAATAATCAAGTAAAGCTGAGGAGCAGATGGGATGGGGGAAAGAGGAAGAAGAGGATTATAATGCTGCACTGTAATTTAGTTTTTCTTCCCAAGAGGAGCACATCTTGTATTCTCTGTGAGCTGAACTTCTTGAGTGTCACCTAAAAATGTAACCCCTTCTCCCACCCCTTCCTTGTGTCAGAGAATCAGCCATTTAAACAGCCAAACTAAAATCTTTCCCCTAACAGTTCTGCTTCTGTTTGACCTCAAAAGTCTACATTATTCTAAGGGTAATCCCCAGAGGAGTATTTAAAACAGCAGCAGCTTGGGGCAGTCTCTAAGGAAGATAGAAGGAACCTCAGCATTCCCAGTAAGCAGATTCCTTGCCTCCTCGCTGTTGTCCATTGTGGCCTTTTCTGGATTTCATGCTGTGAAAAACTGGCTTTCATAACACTTCCTTACCTGTAAAACAAATATCAATTTACCTTTGCATAAACGAATCTCATATAGACTGGCTTATCTTCCACTTAGGTTTGTTTTATTTTGTGTGACCTTTGGATTTTAGGTCTTCCTACTGACCTTGGGTAGGATGGTTTAATGATGACTGGTAACATCATCATTAACTGGTACTATGACTGGTAACTGGCTGGTGTGGTATTGAGCAACAGCTCTGCTTTCATGGCTATATCAAAGTGGAATGAATAAGTAAAGTGAACCTCCTTTTACCAGGGATGAACCCCAGCTCGAGGTGATAGGGTTCAGCTCCTGTGAGCATTACCTCCTTTCTTCCCATCTGTCCAACCATGGACAGAATACCTAATAATACCTAAAATAAATAATTCCTAAGTAGCAAACTCCATGTAGACAGATGCATCCCTACTGACAGAAAATGTTGTGGCAGAACAGAGAGGATGCCCACTTCTCTGCTCCTCTTCTTCTTCATCAGTATGTGCTGAAGCCGGTGAGATTCCTCCAGCTTTGAACCAGTATATCTAAGAACCAAATCTGGTTCTGCACTTGGCAGAAGCTCGAAAAAGAAACACGATGCTCAGCCAGATCTGCAAATAAAGATCTGCTAGATTAAAGGGCAGATATACAGTAGATGTTTTGCTTTCTTGGTAGCCTGGAGAGAACCACCCAGACTTCTAACTTGTGTACGTATACTTTCAAAAGGGCAAAAATGTTGCTTTCATAAATTAATTTCATACACTTCGCAGAGATAAAAATAATCACTGTGACATTTTGTTTGTCTTCCTTTTTTCCTGTATGCAAGCAGCCAACTCCCAATTACTTACAGCCCTAAATTCGTTCCGCTCAATTGTGAGAAGCCCCCGCAATATTCAACAGGAGGGAAAGAATTCTGATCTGTGGAAAGTCATCATGTTTGCAGAGAAAGCAAATTTTCTCATCTCCCGATATGCTGTATATATCAGCCAAAACAAGACTCTTATACTGAGTGCCAACTGGTATGAATTCCAGCCATTTTATACATTATATATTAATGTTATAAAAATACGCACCCCGATTTTTTATAACAAGAGAATTTGTTGTGGCAATATCTGACACCACTTCTGAACTGACGTAGATGTGACAGCCTAATAAAAACTTGCCTGCCAGCATGATAGCATTGGTAGTGGATACTGAATTGCCTCAAGAATTCATGGAGTTCTGTACTGGCTTTTCTTTGGTAACAACCATATCAGACTGCTGAGCTTTTCTCTAGCTACTTACTACACTCTAAGCTCAATCAGGTCTAAAAAAGATTAAAGTTTGATTATGTTTCTTCTTATATATTACAAGTAATAGAAACTGTGCAGATACTAGTTTGTTAATTTTTATTTTGCTGATCCTTGGTGTGACTGCTCTGGATACTTCATCTGGTTCAGAGAAGACCCTTTCTTTTTTCTATGAAATCTCATTGACATTTTCCTCCATGAGGGCAAATGTCTCACAGGAGACATCTTTTGTGGTTTCAGCGTGTGATGAAGGAGAGCATTACATAAACTCAGTGAGGGCTCTGGAGATCCTGTGTGTGCATCTGTGGAATATACACAGACTGCAATGAAAATCTGGGATCAGGGTACAGGTTTTTGTCACGTTTGCTGAATAAAGAGCCAGGGTACAGCAGTGGATGTGATCACCTGCAGAAGCTGGGAAGAAAGCTCCTGTTCTGTGAAAGCAGGCAGGGATGACAGGGGAGTGCAAGTGTTATTTAACTCAAGTGCCTCTTTGGTGCCATCCTTGCCTCCTGGTGTCTAAGAATGTAAGAACATAGTAGAAACTTTGGCTGATAAGGTGTCTGAAGATATAAAATCACATGATTATGTATTTTTGCGTGCCAATTCAATGGGTCCTGCCTTGTGGTGGTGCAAATCAAGACTGCTGCCTAGACCATGGATGTAAGTGTATGCCCTGCACTGCAAGCAATTGATGCACCATGGGCATGACCAGAAGAATGAGACACTTGCATGGTGAGTACAGCCTTGTCCTTCCAGTCTCACAGATTGCATTTCCAAGACTGGCACACATAGTGGGTGGCTATGACAGAAGTAAACTAGATGGTCTATTTACATAATTACCAAAAGGTATGACAAAACCGAACCCTACTGCTCATACTGAAAGCTGGTAGGAATAGCTCAGCTGGGCAGGGGAGGTTTGCAGGGTCTCAGGCTGCAGGGCACCTTTTTCCTTGGGCCCACTGGAAGGGTCCCAAATGCCTTTTAAATTTCCCGGTGAGCAGTAACAGGAAGCCCCGAGTGCATCCCCGGGGCCGGGGCGATGCAGGCGGCCAGCTGCTGGTGGGGATTAGGAGGATCTGCCCCTGCCAGGTGCGGGTGTCGTGCTCCTTAACCAAACATTTTTATGTGCTGATCACCTCCCACGTAGGAGACAGCTGTTCCTTCTCCTTCTTATCCAAATGCTTGCTTCCCTTTAACCTCTGGTTTCTTAAGCTGCCAGCTTCTGGGTCATGGTCCTGTGTAGTAGATAGCTGTATCCTTGATCAGTCAATCTCATTGACTTCAAAACGTGCAAAAACTAGTGTAAAACACATTTTTTTGTTAGCAAGCTGCTTCTTCTGGTTTTCCCCTTTTACTTTCCTCTTCCTTTCTGTTTCCTCCTTCCCTTAACCTCCTCCATCCTCTTGTCCTCCCCCAAAACAGGGGTGATTTCCAGCTGTCTTCTCTCAGAGCAGGGAAGGCTTCCCCCTAGACTCTCCTGTTAGATGGGAGATAGCTCAGTGCCCCACTGATTTTTTTTTTAACCTTTGCCTTCCAGAAGATCTGCCATGTAATGCTGGTTACAAAATCATCACATCTACGGGAGACGAGTGGTACCGTTTTCTAATACTGATGGAATGTGGGACTCATTTCCCCTTTAGCAGCATTCTTTCAGTATGGCAATTAGTATTGCTAATAGTAACTGTGAAACACACGTTGCAGAAATATTGGGCCTGGAATCAGGACCCCACTTTTAAGCTTGATTTGCTTAAAAGTGCATAAACATTTGAAAACATAAGTTAGAAGCAACTCTACAGCAGGATGGCTACAAAAATGCTTCAAGATGATTCTAATAATTCACAAACTGACTTAACAGCTGCTTTTAAAGAAGTATTGAAGATGAAACAAAGAATAGAGAAACCTACTGGAAGGCTGTGAAGCCTGATGTGTTGTGCTTCAGTGCTGAGGTTTTGTGGCTGAAGAGCTGAATCAAACATAATTCAGCGATAGCAGTGCCAGAAATCTCAATAAATTGTGCTTCATCCAAAATCCTGGTGTGCTGGGTACCAGAAAGTGAAGAAAACAATATCCCAGCGAGACAAAACAAGCATCATCAGTTTTTATCATGGTCTGCATTGCCATTTATAACAGCAAGAGAATTTTCTCTTTGGAGAAGGTTCTTCTTCAGGGTCCAGGGAAGAGAGTCTGTGTAAACCCTGCCTGGGCTCATCAGCTGAGATGAAATACAGAGTGGTGCCTGGTATCTGAAAAGGGTGAGAGAGTGCTGTAGATGGCTTTGCAACTTCACACGTTTGTATTCTTTGGCTACAAGTGAAAAGGACCACCTAGAATGAAAGTGGAGGCTGGTCACATAGGCTTAAGAAGACAAAGATGACCCAAAGCTGAGACAAAAATGAGGTTATTTTTCCCAAAGTGATTACAGCTACTGTAGAGACATAGTTAAACCTCTGAAGAACCTGGACATACAGTTCTTCTGGGTACATGGATAGATCCAATACTGAAATTTCATATTTGGCTGGGAAAAGAAGGTCTAGTCTGGAAAAGATAGTGTATTCTTCTTCAATGCCCAGAAAATCCCAAAGACAGAACCTACAGAGACATTTGTCCTCTCTCAGCCACAAATGCATCAGAAAAGCTGCCAAGAAAAAGCAGACAATGTAGTGAGATGACTCTCACCCAGCCCTATATATCATTACCTATTTTATCTTCCAAGGCAAATGTACAGGTATTGGGACCTAGTCCAGGAAAGCACTTAGCTGTATTCTGATAGCATGCAGAAGAACAGTACTTTGCTCAGCAAACAGCAGCAGTGAAGACTTTGAGGCAAATTATGGTGTTAAATTTGTGCAGTGTAAAGGCACCAGCATTTGTTTCCTGGGCATTTGTGTAGTGCTAACTCCAGTGCTGCAACTCCCTGCTGTGGGTTATTCACTTGTGCAGGTGCTCTGCTAATAGACCTGACCAGAGCAGGGAAAGAGGAGGCAGACCTACCTCTCTGATTCCCCCTTGAAGAAAACAGTATGCAAGGGACCTCCAGAACCTGAGAATTTCTGCAAAAGCACACTTGCCCTGTGGGTCAAAAGAATGACCTTTGGAGCACAGGCTATTAATTCCCAACTATTTAGTTCCATAAACTCTTCATAGAGGAATTCAGAAGTACCTCTGTATGAAAGTTCAAATAATCTGCATTAATTTTGGACCAAGAGGAGTGAGTCACCTTCCTCTTTCCAGACTCCCAAGAATATCCCTAGTATGAAACACCTAGATGAGTCCTGGGGAAATGACATGCAGAGCAGGTAATGCTGAAAATGTCCTGATTCAGAGCCCAAGGAGAGACTTCCTAACTGAGGTTTGGATCAGAGGGTGCAAGAGCATGATCCAGATTTGAATTTAAGATCTTCATAAAATACTGCATAAAAACCCCCAAACCTTGGACAATTTTCTGATGTAGCAAAAAAAGTTATATTGCTGTATGAAAGAGTGCACATCATTTCAGTAATGAGAAATCAGGTTAAAAAATCATTTAGAAAGTTGGATCAACTCCATCAACATAGGAATCGATTGAAGGTAAGGTATGGAATTGCAGCAAAAACTGGTGCTACTCTGTTCATAAATGATCAGTCAGTGACTGTGACAGCAACTGCAGCGGCTCCCAGGCTCTGGACACTTTATGGGTGGTAAATGAAGACAGTGCTCCATTTTATTCTGGGGGTTGGGCTTAGTGTAGAAAACATCTGGGGAAGAGATAGACATAGTAAGATTGCAGTGGAGGCACAGGGCTATTTCAATGGTTTAATAAAAGCTATGAGAGGTTTTTTTCATAAATTGGAAAGCCTGTCTCCCTGGCTGTTGAGGCAAGCAGGGTCAACCACTTGGCCAGGGCACACCATGGCTCCTTGTGGCTGCTTTGCTCAGATTTCTGCTTTGCAGAGGTGCAGCAAAGACAAGAGGATGGGTAGGTATTGGTGTCCTGTCCAAGTGAGTTGGGATACCCAGCCAGACTCAGAAATCTGGAAGTTTCACTAGGTTGTCTCCAAAGGGAGACAAAACTCTTGCTCCAGGTTACACAAGGAGTCTGTGGTAAAGCAGGCTTCTTGATCCTAAGCTGGTATCCAGACCATGAGCTTTACATGGTACTGGGAGAGCATGTCAGGCACAGAGGACAGTGTCTGGACTGGGTGAAGGAAGCAGCCATCAAGGGTAATGCTAAGCAGACAAAGGACCATTTAGTAACTCAATTTCCAACCTGTAAATGCTGTCACAACAGCATGTGCTTTAATCATATTAGAAAATTGCACTTCTGCTTCCAAAATCAATTTCATGGAGATGTTGCCTCCATAATATACAGAGCTAGATCGTCAGTAAGGTAATCAGCAGAGTTGAGTTGGCTTTGGAGAAGATGTAATGATTCATATTTGCTGGGGAGCTGATCCTCAATCCCAGAATGTTGAGACAAGGAAAACTTTGAGTTGTGATGACTGAGCAGCATCCTGACCATGATTAATAGGCTGGGGAGTTGGGTGAAACACCGTGTCTGTGCAGAGAGGTGGTATCTGTCATAGACAGTAATTAAATCCCATGTGACCTTTATTTTGAAGGTTTAAATTGAATAAAAATGGTGCATAGAAGTTAATTTTATGAATAAGGTTTGGTATCTTTAGAACACGGTGGGCTCAAATCATATATGTGTAAAGACTAAATAAAAATGAAACACCTATTGCAAGAGTAAAAGGCCTTTCCGTATCATATGCACCTACTGCATATACAGAGCAGAGGGGAAAAAAAGACAGCCATCATTATCTTCTTTCCATTAACAAATGGCTGCATTTTACTGTAGGTCTTGCTAGGAGCAGGAAGCTTATCCCAAGGTGAATAGAAATTTTCTTCAGGGTGGATCTGCTGGTGTACACAGGGAGAATAGCTGCTGCCCCCCCGCCAGTTGCCACCCCAGCTGGGATATCACAGCCTGGCAGAAGTTCTCCAGGGACAGCAGTGAGCCAGCATGTGCAGCAACTGTTTGAAGGGGGGATTAAAGCACATCGTAAAAGTTTGCAGCCAGAAGCAAGAAAGGAATGTTTTCATGAGACATCCATAGGTTATGAAGCACTGGGTGTGCTATTAAATAAAAGGCAGAGAGAAAAGCACTCACAAAACACAGGAAACCAAATTTATTTCTTCTTGATATGCCCAGTGAGCAGTGAGGCAGCAGCCCAGGTGAAATCCTCATCTCCCTTTGTGTCAAACATCTGGGTTGGTTCCTGTTGTTATTCCACCATTCATGGGTGACAGGTAATGACAAGGCAGTGGTGGCTGACAGCTTTGAAGGGATGGCTGTGTGACCAGCTGTGGGGGTTGCTCCTGGTCCCCACTGGGAGCTGGTGGTAGTGCTGGCTGCATGGCCATATCCAGGAAACCAGGAGAGCTAAGGCTACCGCTTGAACTTGGCTTGAAGGAAAAGGAGCTGGTTTAAACTGCTGGGGTCAGCTCATCAGCTTGGCAACTTAGAAAATTTACTGCAGCTGTACCAATATAAAGGACCTACTCCTGATTTTATGAGCATTTATAGGCTAGGTTTTGTAGCAGTCTGCTTAGACCAATAGCAGTCTGTGCTTGAAACAAGGGGACAGGAAATTTGAGTCTTGCTTTCAATATCTCTGTTCCTTGTGGTGTAGCAGGGAGTACAGCTGAGAAACACACCTTTAACTTCCTCTGCTCCAAACTATTGCTTTTTTTGTTTCAAGAGGGTTTAGATTATAGTTATCACTTGATATAAAGTGTGTCTGGCTAACTAGTGGTTTTGTACTGTACAGCACAAGGTAGGGGAGCACATGACTAAACAGAGGACAAAGAATTGCTCAAAATGGCTGAGTACTAAAAACCTCTCCAGCCGTGACAGTATGTACTCATTTGAGGTTTTTCAAGCTGTTAAATATTTTTCAATTCAGTATTTTTATTGGTTTGTCCTGGGTCTTGTCCTTTTTTTTTTTAAATCCTCTTTCCTGTAAATTCTCTTTACTAAAAATACCGACCAACGGTCTCTTTGTGCAGTGAAATCAGGTTGGTGAAAACTGGTTTTGTGCAAGCAGCATGATAAAAGGTGCATTCAGAAATATATCCAACAAGTAAGCTCTGCAGGGTGTGAGTCTTCTGAAAAGAGAAGCTGAATCCTCCAAGCCCTTCCACTGCAGGCTTGTGTTGCTATTGAAGACAGCCGTGAATAAGGTTTTGCAGGATCAGGCCCCAGAGTTCAGCAAAATTTACTTCCTGCCTGCTCTCTATAGCATTTATCAGCCAAAACAAAAGAAGGAATTAATTTCTGTTTTAAATTCTTGGCAAGCAACTTCATCTTGTTGCTTATCTTTTCACGGGAATCAAAGGATACTGCCTTGTTACAGCTACTCGCAGAGCAGAGGCTCGAGGGAGAGCAAGGTATTTGCTTTCTCAGATGAAAATCAGACTCTAACCGGTGGTATTTTCAATAATGTTTAACAAAGCTGCATTGCTAAAGAATAGGCAATATTGTGGCTTCTCCATTTTTTCATTCTTGCCCTAAGTGTGGTTCATTTTTTAGCCAAAGAATTAACTATTTCCACGGTGCTTACCCGGTGCCCTGCTCTTCCCAGTAGCTTCTGTCAAACTCTGTTTCATTGTGAAGCATTACACTTTTGGAAAATATAGCCCACCAATTTGGTGGTAAACAAGCCTTGGCTTTAAGACAAAGCTTGTTTTAATCTCCATGATCAGGCTACAGATCTGACCATGTTTTTTAACAAACCTCTTATGAAGAAATCCTATTCATGATTATTATCTATATGAGAATAAAAATGTCTAATTACCTTATATTAAATCTGTATTTATCAATTGTGGTTTTCTCTGGGAAATTATAATTTGCAGAAATGCTCCACATTCCAGGCTGTAACAGTTGGAGGTGGATGTCCTTAAGGATGGAAAAAAAGTTCTTTTTTAAATGGCACATTTACTAATTATAAAATGCTCTTATCTCTCTGCAGCCAAAGCCAAAATGAACATGTGCCTTGCACTAAGAAATCCCAGGATTGTCACAACTTGTGCCAGCTGTTGAGGTTATGACACCTGTGCCAGCATCGCCAGCTCTGCCCACTGTCATCTGTTCCAACTGTTCCATCTGCACTGTTTGTACCAATTCTCCCATTTCTGCATCTGTACCTTCTGCAGAAACGGGTCCAACAATGCCAGCTGTGTCATCGGTGCCAAATATGCCAGATGTTCTATTTGTCCACCCTGGGCCAAATCAATGTAGTTTTGTGCTCATTAGTTTTAGCTGGTAGATTCTATTTCACAATTTTTTGAGATGCACTTAGATCGAATCAATTCTAAATCACCACTACAACTGCTTTACATCTATCTCTCCATAAACAGAACTTTGTTTGTTGTCCCGTGTTTGGTCAAAATTATTTTAACCTTATTAAGTTGCACGTGATGATTTGAGTTCTGTTTAAATGGCAAGATTATTTTTTTTTTAGTTTTAGAGGGTGTAGCTGCAGAGAGATGAATAGTAAAAGATAAGGGTCGTGGTGTCCAGGCTGTAAATAATCCCCATGGTTACAGTAAATATTGTCCATGCACTGATGTATTGACTGAGAAATCTCTGGTGCTGATCCCTTATTCCACCACTGCAGATGAGAAGACCATCTGATGCCGGTTTATTTGAGTACCTTAAGGTGTGAAAGACAGAGGAAAATGAAGCCCCAGGTTTGTACTGACTACAGGCAGGTTTAACAAGGGCTGTACTAAAGGTCTGTTCTCTTCATGACAGTCCTGCTCAGGAGAGAGTGAGACACTGTGCTGCCAGAGCCCCCCTATAACTACCCTGTGGCTGCACCCAGCTTTTCTATTGGAAATTGTAACCTGTATTGATTTGGGTGACAAGTGTTCTGCCTTGTCTGTGCTTCACTAATAACATATTATCGGAAAGCCAACTTCGTGAGTCACTACTTTTTCTGATTCATCATTTACTCACAGGACTGTCCCAGTTTGCATCCTTGGCCACATCCAGAAAGATCCCACTGTATCCATTGAAGGTAGTGAGACTTTAGGGTGTGTCATGTCCTCTGGAATTTAGCACTCTGGTTCAGCAAAGAAAGTCAAAATTTGCTGCTGTCAAGTACCTCAGAATGTAGTTAATTCCTGCATAAGAGATCAAGCCCAGGTTTTGCATCCCTGTCTAACACTGCTGAAAATAGCTTTCACAACAAAATGTATGTAGGACATGGCTGGTGTGCTGTGCTGGCCCAGGCTCTGCAGCTGACCGTGTCTGCCCGGGCGTTTCTTCAGCACGAGTGACAATAATCCCAGACCGGGTCCCTGTGGATCCCAGCTCTGGCCCGGTGGTCCCGGCAGGAGCTCTCGGCGCCGTGGTCCATCCAGCCTGCGAGCCGCTGCCATCCATCCCCTGCGGCGCAGCGCGGCGCGGGCGCGCTCGGCGGTCGGGAGCCACTCGCGGCATTCCCGAGTCCCGGAGCCGCGCTCCGGACCCGCGGGGCTGCGGTGCCCCCATCCGTGTCCCCCCACTTCCCCGCTCCGCGGCAGAATTTACCCATCCCCACCACAGACAGCAGCGTGGCACCGGGGAGGCGCAGCTCTGCCATGTGGGGAGCCAGAAAACAGGTTTGCATAAACTCAGTCTGCCACTCCGAGGTACTGAGACGCGCAGAGCTGACAGCTCCTCATCGAAGCAAGGTACAGATTAAAAAATAGCAAGCGAGTTAATTCAGGAGAAGGGACTGAGGCAAAGGGAAAAAGAAGCATTTAATGGAGAGGAAGGCCGTAGGTGCGGAATGAGGCTGCAAGTCCAGCAGTGCCCTGGGGATGCCCATGATGGGGACCTCCCTCTGGTAGGCGGAACCCATGAAGGAGAGGATTCCAGTGAGGCTGCAGACCGCTTTGATCCTGTCCCGCAGCTGTCACAACATATTTAACCTTTAAAAATCCTTGACCTTGAGGAGTTTGCTGTATGTAAAGGTTCCTAAGTGCAGTCCCATTTGATATGTTTGTCCCTTTCTTTCACAGGATTAAGAAATAGGGAGGAAATCGAGAGAGAAAAAAAAGAGAGAAATGTTTTTTGTGTCTGGCTTGTGTAACTGAATTGGCAGTCAATGAGAGGGACAGATTTCTAATTAAGAAATAGCTCCTGTAGTTTCTCAGGCAAAACTCTGGCTGAAATCTGTGAGTCATTACTTTAAAAATTCCTTGGATTTCCAAATTGTGCAGCTGGAGGACATCCCATGCCCCAGCCTGTGGGCTCTGCCACTGTGGTCAGCAGCCACCTGCCAGGCATTGTCTTTATTCATATGGCAAATGCCTCAAGTTGGGAACTATTTATTTCTGTGGTGTTTGCAGCAGTAGGTCCCTTCACTCTGCTGAAAGCAGGGCCTGAGAGTAATAACCAAATGATCCTTTCTCTGATCCTGCATGGGCCATCCCATCACTGCACTGCTGTGAAGCAATGGATGGGATACAGCTCACCCCTCCCTTCCTCCTTAGCAGGGCTTATGGAAGTGTCCTTGGAAAGCATTTCTGAGGCTGCCTTCCTCAACAGCTGAGCTGAAAAAATTAGTCCTGGACATCAAAAAGAACTTTATTTCTCCATGGCAGGTTGGCTAGGAAACTTGGGACATTTTTTTGCCTCTTTCTGTCACACTTTCTGCTTCCTGCAACTGTCCAGGAGATTTGCTTGTAGCCCAGAAGTTAGAACAGCTTATCTCCTGCTGTGTTGGCCTGCTGCTGGATTTTTGGTGACTACTGCAGGTCCTGGGTTTGTTATAGGGCAATGGGCTGCATTTGTGACCAGTTCCTGTGACTGGAACCAGCAGCACAGGTAGTCCCAGCTGGCAGCACCATCCCACCAGCTGTCTCAGACATCTTCACTGGCCCTGTGACCTGTGGGAGCAGGGGAGGGCAATGAGGAGGACTTGTCAGCCCACATTGTTTCAAGAATCTGGATGTGTCGTACAGAATTCTTTCCTTATTTCACTGTAAAAAGAAGAAATTTTGGAGGCCAAGGAGATGGAGAACTGGTCTTTTCTTTAAGAACAAGCATTGTGGCAGAGTCCTGGGGATATTCTCAGCCTTCAGTTTTGTCCTGAAGAGATTTATTATTTTTTCCCTAAAAGCCATTGCTTCCCCCCTTCAAGTTTTCTTGAATTACATGGAATCTCCCCCTCCTTGTCTCAAGGAGCACAGCTGACCCTTTAGTCACTCTGTTTGCCAACCTAGCTAGGAAATGTAGGTCACTTTTATTAAAATAAAATAAAATAAAATAAAATAAAATAAAATAAAATAAAATAAAGTAAAATAAAATAAAATAAAATACAAGACTGGGAATACACAGCAACTTCCAGTTTGTTTTGTATGCTTAAAACAGAAAAAGAATATGGCTGAGAAGGCTGTGTGTTAAAATCTGGCATTGGGCAGCACTAGCTAATTAGAAATACCCACTTTTACCCTTGCCACCACTGCCAATAACACAGACATCAATGTGCACACATTCACACACCCCCAGATGATTGTGTCTTTACTACCATGTTTGTAGGTAGCACAGGCCAGTTCCCATTAAAGTCCAACTCTTGAATTCACAGGGTATAAAGTACATTCAGGATACATATTTTTAATAGCATTTTATAAATTAGGGGGAAAAAAAGGAGCTAAAAGTATGAAGAATTGAAAGTATTTTATTTTCCATTCTTTCAACAGAAGGACAGCTTGACTTAGAGGGAGGATTTGCACACAGAGCAAAAGCAGTGTTCTCTATCTCAATTATCTTCTCTGGCTGGCCTGACCTTGGGATTGGCCAAAGGTCAAAAAGTTCTCATCCCACATCCACCCTTGGCAGCTCACCCTATGGAGAGAGATGCTTCATCAAGAGACTCTCCTACTCTGGCTACCTCTACAGGGAAAAGCTTGAGTTAGCAGACCTCAACAGAGTAATGGAAAAGGAATTGCGTAGAAGAATTTTATAGGGCTCCTGTTCTTTCTCAGCTTCTTTGCACCTTTCTGGTTTCATCTGGGTGATGGCAACAAAGACAGAGACATCCTCTTTAAAATCTTCCAGAAGAATTTCTAAAAAAAAATTAATTTCCACAGCAAACTCTGCACATGAACAGCCCAAAGGGTGTGACTGAAAAGGATCTTTTTCTTGCAGCAGGAAACACCCAGGCTTTCAAAAAGAATGAACCCACTTCAGTATTTTTAGGTTTTATTGCGTTCATTTAACGAATGTCATTACTTGCAGCTTATAAAATGACAGTGAGCTTGTGTGAGCTCTCCCGATACTTTTTTGCGTTATCCTGGTGGGCAACAGAAATAGGCAGGGGAGAGAGGAGTGAAGCAGCTGAAGGGTGCCAAAAAACAGCAAAAAACGTTGAGGTGGTACTGAAAAATTTGCGGCATTGAGCAGTGGTATTGGACTGCCTGTAGAAACTTTTTTAAAAATATGAGAATAGCCCATTTGTTGGATTTAAAAAAATATCAAATTTCACACTGGGATGCTATGAAGGGTGGAAATTTTCTTGAAAAATTGTCATTTTATACAACTCTAATTAGCAAACTGTTCATATAAACCCACAAGCTGTGCAGCAGATTTCACTTCCAACATCTCTACAGACAAGACAGAATTTCACCTACTTATTTACTGATCATGTCGCAGCATCCTTTTCCTACTCGCTGATGACTGTTCAGTGGCTTATGTAAAATGTGCTGGTGATTTCACAGCATTTCCATTGGATGAGTGTCCACGTGCTAAAGCAAATCACCATCACTGGCACGCTCCTGTTGGCATTCTCATTAGGCAGGAACCATGTAGCTAAAGATCAAATTATCTTTTCAACCCAAGACATGGTGCAACCAAAAGTAATTGAAAAATGTGGATGGGGCAGTTTGGGGTGCCACATACTGCACTTTCCCTCTTGGTATACCTTTCAGCAGCATGAATATTTATGACTATAGTTTGTCTTGTTACAGACAAAATAAGAGAAGCCCAAGGGGATTCAGTCAATGCAAATAAAAGCAATGTTTGCAAGCATGAGTAAATCTCAGTCACAGTACTTGGCATTTTATGTCAAACACAGCTAAAGCGCAAAATTGCAAGAGATAGAAATTATTTCAGGACAGAACTGTTGTTGGGAGGTTACTGGAAAGAAGTGGAGCCTTGAGCGATGAGTCTTCCCTCTTTCAGGCCAAGGGTCAGGCAGGGTTGCCTGTGTTTTGTATAGAGCCACTTGAGGATCCTTTATCTTAACTGAATCCCCTGTTTAATGAGGTGGTAAAATCACAAATACTGGTTGGATGTCTCATTCCTCCTACAGCCAAGTTGTAGCTTCTGCTAGTTTCTTAAATGTTTCAAAATACACCTTTATCCCTAAAAATTTTTCACGCAGGTAAAAATCCTGTTGGACACCATGGCAGAAGATAATGAGGAAAGATAACACTTGATTAAAATCAAGTAAATTTATTTCATTCTTACTTTATTTGTAGCCTTTCAGTAAGGAAAAAAAAAAGATTGTGCAAGAAGGCTCATACTCTGCAAGCATCTGCTCAGTATTTCAAATGAAAGGCTTGTCTTTCTCCTTTAATTGTCTTATTTGATGTCATGGGGAACAAAAAACTCCCTGTAACTCTATTCATTTAATTCCACCACTTTGCCAGTACTTAAGAGATAATACACTGATAAAAGAGAGAAAATTTTCCTTCACATTCTCCCAATAGACACAAGTCAAGCAATCTCTTTGTGCTCTTCACATGTGCCGGTAAACTTAAAGCATTCTCAGACATGGCTTCTTGGATTTCAAGAGGTAGAAAATATATCATGATATGACTTTTTGTTCACTTTGCCTATAGTCATTGTAACTTCCAGTTTAAACTATGCAGAAAAATAAAAATAAACCTATATATTATATCTTTCTTATTGTATTTATCTACGCATGCCTTATGTATTTGTTAATGTGTATACACATTTACTTGTAGATTGTGACCACCTCCAAGTAGGCTTTTCCAGATGCTCTGATCTTAGACTTTGGTATTTGCAATTTGTAGAAGATTTAAAAACTGTTTTAAAGCTTTTTGTGGTAGATAGTTATAATTTGGCTTAAATATAGAACATGTCCAAATACGTTTTGGTTTATCTTTTTCTGTACTCAATAAATGCTAATCCAATAGCTTTCTTTTGTTTAATATATACTTATGAAGGCTTGGATTTTCTAAGATGTGCAAGATATAGTCCCTCTTAAAACTCAACAGCTCCCTTTGGACATCCAATTTATTTCAAATCCTAAGCTTCTTTTAAATAGCAGTATAACTCAATTTATGAGCATAACTCAAATCATGGGCATAATACATCAGTTTAAATTCATAAACATTTATTTATTTTTCTATACTTTTCATTTCTTGAAGCTGCTATAAACTGAAATAAAAAAACAATAAGTAAGTGTAAAACCAATGGTACTCTTTGAAACATAATAGCTGCAGGTTTTCATTATTTAAAGCTCTGTGAAGCATGATCACATTGTATTGAATTCACAGATCTTTTCTGACATGGCTTTGAGTCTGTACTTTTATAAATTGGTGAGAAAAATTTTACTGTCTTTGCCAGTTTATTAATCTTCCTTGCCTGGTTATTCCTCTTCCTTGCAAAAGCACTACAGCTGTTTTGTGTGAAAATAAGGACTTGTGTCCCCCTGGCTGACTTTTCTTTCAGTTTGACTTTACAGTAAAAGAGTCATAATGATGAACCAGTGACTCTTCAATTTCATCATCTCAGCAAGTCATGTAGAATCAGAAGTACACTTTCACTTCCTAATGAAATAGAAAAAGTGGTTTGGAGAATGCTCTTCTGACCATTATTTTAGAAGTTACATAATAAGCCAGAAGTATGAAAATTTAAATGCCTGTATTTGTTTTCACCTAGTGGTTATTCACTCACATTTGTTCCTGTGTAGTGCCTGTCAGCTCTAAGGGGTTATTAGAAGCTCCTGTTCAACTTGAGTAATGTTGATCCTTGTAATAATGTTGATCCTTTAACCCATTGTCTGATACAGTGTGGGGCTCTGGTACGTGATCCGGTGTTTGGCCAAGACCCTTCTCTTGCCATTGCTCATGGTGAGCTGCCAGGGTGGAAAGCCAAGGTGTCCTTTGGAAGGAAATCTCTTTGCAGTGAGAGCACATTTATCTGCTCTGTTCCCAGTTATTCTGGGGTAAATGCCTAGGCTGGCACTCAGGGTGAGCAATGATTTACTGACTCGATGGGACTTACATGGGAGGATCGTGCAGCACTTAGTGCACATTGCTGAATACTGTAGCAAAGAAGAAAGAAACTATTTGCACATTGGACTTGCTGTCCTACTTGAGACGCTTAATATCTCTAGACTTGTGCTGTCACTGATGCAGTGACATTATTTAGACATTCACTGAAGTCAAAGCATGAGAGAAGGTGATAATAGAGGAACAAGCGTGATGGTGAGAGGAGAAGGCTGCCAACATTTAAAGCACAAATTTGCAGCCACATCTAAATTGCTCCTTCTAACATATTTCAACTGTAGGGATGGTTATCTCTAAGGGCAGAAATCTGAAATGAGTTTAAATCCTTCACTCAGATATAAGTAAGGTAAGGTACATGGCAACACACTTTCAATGCTAGTATTGGGTCTTCTCCATTTAGGCAGAGAATTAAAGGCATGATTGCTTAATAAGGTCATAACCAGAGGCATTTATTGAATTCCTTAATCCATTCAAAGACATGCTTTCGTACAGATCTAGAGAAAAGACTTTATCTTCTGATTTAAATGTCGTCTTTGTAATGACAAAACTCGTGAAAGATCAAGAAAGATTCTGACATCAAAACTATTCATCACCAAAGAAATTTCTGAAGGCTGAAACACTGAAGCTGTGTATAATTATGCACTGTCACAGAAAGCTATCCCCATGCAGGAGACCTGCACAAGTCAAATGGAGTTTAAAGTCCTTAATCATTTTATCAGTGAGGCTGTCATGGTATATAGGACTCATGCTGCTCATCTTATACAGAGATGATTTTTTATCCTAAATGAAAGAAATATTGGGTCAGAAGTACATATTTATGACTATATTTAATAAGATGGTTTTCAAAGAATACATAGATTTTGTTCTATTCTTATAATAAGTTTTAAAAAGACTGTATTCTGTTCTTCAGTTTTCCACTGTTTTAAAAAATCACTTTAATATGCAATCACCAACTTCAATAAAACTTGTAACATGAACAGCAATTACAGAAAAAAATTGCAGCAACTCTTTGGAAGTCATTGTCACCTGATTTTTACAAATAAGAGTTTCCTTGAAATGTTGCTTGAAATACACCATTCTGCTTACTATGTGGTGTCAATGACATTGTCATTTATCAATAATCATGATCCTCTTTGAAGCTGAATATAAATGTTCACTAACAGAAGATATATCCTGTAATTCCTGTTGAATGCTTCTTCTCTCATAGGGAAGAAGAACTATTCAAAAATTTCAAAGCAGGAGTGATATCTAATCAAATTGCCTTTAAGAAAAGGAGAGCCTGAGTGGTCTGGGATGGCAAGAGAGAAAATAAAATGAAAGTATAGTATGGAGAAATGCTGGCAGAAGACTTGGACCTCCAGAGGCTCAAAATATGACCAGGAAAGTTCATAGCTTGTCGTCTGATAAGAGGGTAAAGAGAACATGAAAGAGTCAAGGAGGGCACATAAGAAATTGAGTTTCACAGGACTGACTGTATCAATGCACTGGAGAGATATCCCCATTTCTCCACAGGGAAATTGAAACGATCTTACATTGAACGACATGATCATAGGTACCATGTTAGTAATTATATACAGGACAGCTGGTTTATCATTTGACCTCCCTTTGCTGAAATACTGCTCCCACACGACTTGTTGTGGTGAAGATTGCCCCTCTGGTGCAAGGGATGGGTTGTTGTAGCAGGAAATGTTATGGAAGCACAGGTGCAGGGGAAGGGGTAATGACACAAACCCTTCTTTATCAGTAGCTCCAAGTTCAGAACCAATTTGCTAGAAATCTACCAGATGCTTAACATAATGTCTTTGCATAACTCTGCTAGAGGAAAATACTATCACAATTGCATCCGTGAATACAATAAATTTTTGTAAAGTGCAGCAATTTCTTGATCTTGGTATTGATCATTTCCCTTACTGTCTGTGCTGTAAGGTTTTGAGGAAAGTTTGCAGCAAGCAGATTAGACTATGGTTTTCTTCTGCTTGGTTTCTGTGGTGGCTGCCTGGAGCCAAGACAGACCACGTGCAAATCTAAAATGCCTCAGCACCTCCCAGGCTGTGCCCACCTTACACTGAGGAAAACTCCATGCCTTGCTCTGCTGTGGTTCCCTGGGCACAACCAGGCTCCATCAGCTAACCTGGGAGGCAGATGAGATCTGTTGGAGGCAGAATTGGGTTCAGGGGCCTTCAGTCCACAGCAGTTGGGTGCTGATCCTGAGAGTGCCTTTGTTTTTGAGAGGATCCTTACTCCAGTGCTTTAGGCTGTGTAGATGCATCTAGCGTTTTGTATGTTATATAAGTCATAAGTCCTACATGCTGCAAACCCATTCCCTGCACTAATGTTTCAGTGTCTTGTACAGCCAGTGATGTTGGATGGCATTGCACTGGCCAGCAGGGCTTTCCTCAGGGTACAGGGTGCTCAGGTGGTTCAGGGCAACCGGCATTCTGTGTTCTGGATTGCGCTCTATGCAACTCCTGCTTTGAGCACACAGGATGGATGGCAAAATTTTGGAAAATTCCAAGAATGCTATCTTTGAAAACAAGAGCTGAATGTTTTACGCTGAGAGCCCTAAACAAATGATCAGTAAAAGATGTTGGCCTGAATTGCCTTGTCTTGGGTCCCTTCCTATAACATTCCAATCCAGCTGTTTGTGGTCATGAGTGTTGTAAAGGACAAGCAGAATCCACAGCCGGAGTCCCACTGAGAAAATTATGACAACTTGATATTCAGTTTGATTCACACTACAATGAGGAGAATCAAAGTTTCACAGAATCACAGAATCATTAAGGTTGGAAGACACCTTCAAGACCATGTAGGCCAGCTATCAACCCAATACCAACATAATCGTCCCTAAACTGTATTCCCAAGTGCCATATCCAGATTCCTCTTGAACACTTCCAGGAATAGTGACTCCACCACCTGCCTGAACAATGTACTCCAAAGTCTAACCATTCTTTCAGTGAAAAAAAATTCTAATATCTAATCTGAACATCCCCTGGTACAAATGAAGGCCATTTCCTCTCATTCTTTCACTTGAGACATGGCAGAAGAGATTGACCTGCAGGTCATTACAACCTCCTGTTGAGTAGTTTCATGGGCAGTGGTAGAGTTCCTCCTTCCCAATTCTGATTATCTGACTTTTCAGCTATAACATGCCTTTAACATCCTAAAATGCCACCATTGATTTCAGCAGAGTGGCACTGACCTGTGTTTGCTGAAGGTTTACCTCATTGTAATCTCTTGGACAGATGTGATTTCTTATCACAGGAGTTTGACCATCAAAGTCTCAAAAGCTCCATTTCCTTTCTTTTTGCTAGGAATTTAAGTAGAAATCCTAAAGGGAAAGCTAACATCCAGGATGGATCACTGAAAGTTTTGTGTGAGTAAATAGAGCTGCAAATAGAACTCAGGGTGATGGCAAGTTGATGCAAGAGACAATCAGGGTGATGGCAAGAGACATCTATCATCTGTAGGGTCAAAGAATAATTTATAGAAGAAATATGAACACTATGACTTTGTATGCCAGTGATTAAAATAAGCACTGTCCACCATAAGAGAAATACCTGTAGATGTACTTTTCCTGTACCTTCAACAGTGTCTCTTTAAACTTCAGAGTTTTATCTCCTCTCCCTTAATCAAGGAAATTACGTGAATGTTTACCACTTCACCCTGAGTGTTGCAGGCAGAAAAATCCCAGAGTAGAGTCCTCAGCACATTGGTAGGCTGAAGACATTGCCTTGCATGACAGAAGGGTCTTAAAAGCCGAAAATGAAGAGAGATTTGGTGAACTTCCAGAAGGTGGTTGAGCCAGGAGAGGGATTGTCTGAGCCTTTGCTTGCAAGGGCCATTCCATGCTGCTGTTCAGTGAGAGGCTTAGCAGGCAGCAGGTGTGGGATGCCTGTGCCTGCTCTAGTCAATGTTGCCTGGCAGGGGTTGTGATGGTGCACGATCATATTTTGAGCTTCTTCAGAGGAATGAAAGGAATGAACAGAGGTTACTGTAGTGCATTATCAACAGAATGACCCCCGTTCTCCACTTAAAGTAATAATCTTCTCTTTGTGAGCACCAGTAATCTGCAGCCAGCATGCACAAACTAATTCATAATTTTCTTTCACTTCTGCACAATCCGCAACAGAAAAACACAAATGACACCCAAAATAACTTGGCAAGCCATTAGCTTATGTGTAAAACAAGCTGAAATGAGCAGGGTTGCACTGAAAAACATTGTAAAGCCTGAACTTTGCTCAGTGAGCTCATGGCAGTCTCATGGCATGTAAGTCTCTTACTTGTTAACAGATCCTACCTATTTCTTTCTTCCTAAAACTTTGTTTTAGCATATTAAAATTATATCCATGAGCTGTCACCAGAGGTAACCATGCTGCATTTTCTTGGGCTAAATGTAAACTATTACACTTTGCTGAGCCCCTCTTGTTAGTGAAGAACAAATTGAAGAGAGTGAGGTTTTTAGTTTCAAGGTACTTGTGTGGAAATTGTTTTGGAGCTTGTCAAAATTACGAACAATTATGCACAAATTTGAAAGCTTGTACCAGAAAGCAAAGGAGCAACAACTTCTTTCATCTTTTGATGAAAAGGTGTAAGTAAAAACCCCCAATGGTTTTATGAATGTGTTAACAAATAACCTGAAACAAGAAATTAATTATTTTTAAAACCTTGAGAAAATATTGAAAAAATTAATTAAAAATCTACTGCTAACTCCCTAGTCTCATAAAATTATTTTGGAGATATCATTTTTTTAATAGACAGTATTCTTGATTTTTCACCCCCATAAGGTCTGATGATCTGTAGTGTCTTATACTCCTAAATTGAGTACATTATTATAAATTGTTGGATTGAAAGAACAGGAGAAACACAGTTGATACCTGAAGTTTGAATTAGTCCAAATACACTACCATTAACAGCTGAAGACTAGAAATATTAGCCTTCTTGCTAATGTGATGAGCAATGGCCATCTGTCTTCACAAAAGATTCGCAGCCAAAAATTATTACCTCAGTCCCAGTAAACTCTTGAACTTTTCAGCAAAGCAATGGAAGGTTTAATGAAGGGGGTACAAAGCAAAGGCCTAGACCCTCAAAGGTCTATTTAGGTGGTTTTCTCTTGTAGAGACTCCCCCCTCCATGAAAATCTGTACTGCAAAACACATGAAACTATATACTTTTTATGTTAGGAACATAAAGAATAAAAAAAGGTCAGTGGAACAATTTTCTGTAAATGCCTTGGAGAATCTGGAGAATCTTGGAGAATCTCCTCTCACTTTAACTCCCTGAAATCTCAGTTACTCTATGAACAGTTAGATTAGGTTTGCTTCAGCACAAAACAGAAAATAAGAAAAAAACCCTGGTAATATATGCTTTTCAGAATTTGAAATGGATAATGTAAGTCGTATCAGAGCTAACTCGCTGCTTGTACATCTCTCACAGTGCTATGTCAATGTCTGGTGTCAAGCATCCCTTGACTGATGTAATGTGAAACAAACCCACAACCCCGAGACTAACAAGGTACCTGTCAGTAAAACCAGAAAATCAGTCTTTTATTGTAGTGGCAAGCAAAACGCCGTCTCCCCATTGTACTGGCACTGAATGGATTGTGTATATAGTCTGTGCAGAATTACAGAACTTGGCCATAAAATCAGGACATCGAGATCAGGATCAGAAAATAATTGCAGCCAGATCAAGGAAAACATCTGCAGGTGGAAACGTGTGGATACTTACATTCCCACAGTCCAAAAGAAATCAGAAAGCCCTACCCAGGATAATGGAACCTTCCACATGGATCTATTTCCTTCATAAAAAACATAAATTATTAGAAGCAAGTGTTATATAATCCAAACAAGGCCAAAAGAATCATTGTGCTTCCAAAGGTAAGAGGACAGACATTGTTATCCTTGAGAGAACTAACCAGCACAAATGGACATGAGCTGTAAATCAGTACTGACAGGGATGAAAGGAGGCTGACTTCAAACATTAAATAGCACAAATTGCATGTAAAAAATTTGCAAGTTATTACAATTTGGGACCTACATGGCACTTTTTTATTCATAGATCCCAAAGTATTTTAAAAGAATGGATTAAACTTCTTCCTCTTGTTGTAGCTAGAGTATAGGAATTGCAGTGACCTTGCTAGCAGTTGTCCTGTAGTGCTTCCATAACTACCAGTATGGGGGAAAAAAGACCCAAAGGGCTGTACTTTATAAAGGAAGTAGGTACTGAACTTACAAAGGGAGAAACAAAGAAAACATTTTAGATGAAGGAAATGAAGAAAGAAAAGAATGTGAATGGGAAATAAATAAGAATGAGGAGTGAATGGAAAAGAAAAAGAATAAGAAAATCTCCGAGATATTAAAAGGAGGGGGTTTGTACGAGCCTGTAAATATAAACACATTCACTGCAGATACACAGGGACTTCTATAGCACTTGTGAATTTTTAATAGGGGTATCTTGGCATCAGGCTCCTGCCATGGACACAGATTAAGAATCACCTGAGCTCTGTGCACAGGGCTGTGGCAGGAGGCCCCTCCGAGACTGGGCTGGAAGCCGCTCCCATTAGCATCACCTTGAAAAGTGTCACCCTGAATGGTGAGGTGGGCCTTCCTGCTGACAAGGATGCAATCAGCTGAATTACTAAATAGTTTGGCTCCCAGGTGGAAATCTTGCAAGTTAACCTGTATTAGGACAATTTTCTCCCTCTCTTTTTTTTTTAATTCTTAAAAAAAGTCTGTGAGCTCAGAAGTTTCTTATAAAGAAAAAGAGCAAATTTTAAAGTCAGTATAAATATCAGCAATCCTCAACAAATTTTAAGCCAATGAGGAGAGCCTAGAAAAAAAATGTTACTAAGTATGAAAGTACAATGAAAATCAATGATGCAAAATAGCTTTTTGCTCAGCAGTTCTTAGTCTCACACATCTGTTTGCTTAAAATATGATGACTTTAGTGTGGTTTGCTTATGTTTGAATTGCAGCAACGTGGCTCATCAATAGATCAGTTTCCTTAGTTTTAATGGATTGTAGATATGCCAGATCTTCAGAATTCTTCCTTTTGTGGCTTGATCTGAATCCTGCTGAAATACCTTATTTTCATCCACTTTATCTGATTTGGCTCAGACTTGTGAAGAATGTAGGTGCATAGATATTTCTTAGAGCCTGAATTTTACATTTCAAACCCTGTGTGGAGTGAGAAGGCACTCATGTCCAATCCCAAGGTGCCATGTTGATTTTTTATAGTTAGATTATAGACAGTCTATTTTTTTTAACTTCTAAAGGAAGCAGGATCACTATAAAAAGGGAAAAATGCAGTGGCCTGCTAAATAATTTTTATAAGTTTATTTCTGGGATATTTACAATTGATTTCCCATAACAAGCTTTCTTGTACAACTTTTATTTCTTCATTAGTGTTTTTCCTCTACCTAACTACAATATTTTAAAAGTTATTTTTCTGTTTGTAATTGTTTTCTTCAGCTATAGTGAAAAGGAACAGTATAAGAGCATTATGTAGTTAAGACAGTGAAAAACATGGAGATAGTAAAATTCCCATACAGATTAAAAAGCCAATGAGAAGCCCAAAAGAAGTGAGAAAAAAAAAAATCAGTGTTTAAAATACACATGATCAAAGCATAACGAAAGCCTTTCTTATTTAAAAGGTGTGCAATTACTTTATTTTCAAGGGGGACTACTCATTAAAAAATGGGACATTGAGGACAAAATTGCTAAAAATGCTTAGATGTGTATTTGAGCATCTGTGCATTTTGCACCACTGAAAGTTAGCCCCTGAAAACCACGGGAACTGACCAGGTTCAGTCCAAAAGAGCTTTCCTTCACATTTCTGAAAGTTGTGATTGGCCAACAATAATGCATGTTTACTGTTGCTGCTCAGGCTGCACTGCAGCAGTCCCAAAATAGGATTTGGATCAGGTGTCTTGAGCAGACCTCTTGCTAGATGGCAATAGGTAATACACTTACGAGCTGACAAATGAAAGAGAATGAAGGTACCAACTTAGTTCACAGAACATGTAGGCTCAACTTGCATCCCAGTTTTTACCTGCTGGAAGGCATTTTTGTTTGTCATTGCATGACTTTTAAAGTATTCGATAAGATTTCTCAAATTTTCCATCTGAGGAAGGGTTAATACTAGAGGATCAAGTAACAGATTATGAGGACTTCAGTGTATCGATATTTACAAGCTTTGTTAATCCAAGGATGCTTTTTGCTTACCTTTTATGACAGTTGTTTACAATTGGCATGGTTATTTTGAAGGAGTATTTATTGTACCAGCAAGGATGGTGTCAAAGTTCCTACTTTGCTCAAGGCTGTAGAAATTCTAGAGGTAATGTGGAGGAATTTTTAAGCAATATGAAGTATGTATGCCTAGGTGGGCTGCTTCAGGCCTGTTTATATACCCCGTGAGCTTGGCTGAAGAGTCTCACTGAAAACAAAATATTGAATAACTCATTATAGCAGGGAAAAAATTGTCAGGATCTCTGACCTGATAACTCCTGCAAGAGAAAAAAAAAAAAA
>VXBI01005961.1:1144118-1162126 GCA_013397375.1 Toxostoma redivivum | reverse complement strand
ATCATACATTAATACACCATAAAGAAAAAAAAAAAAAAAAAAAAGAAGAAGAAGAAACTTGGTCATCACTTGCCATGACTGACTCCTAGAGATATGCCCAGACCATCAAATGAACCAAGCACATCCCTCTCTTGATGGAAGCTGTGGGAAACCCTAGAGATGTGTTACTGTTGTTGCTTCAAACAATTAGGCTTTGAAGAATGGAATATTCTCCCCTGAGGAATGCAATATTTGAGAGGCAAATGGTTTGGATATTAGAGAAATCAGAGCCATTCAAATTATTTTCTTAAGGATAATGATTTACCTATGTCTGCATAGGAAAGGGTTGACATGATTCAAAGGGTGGGGTACAACAGCAGGAGGGTCATTTAGGGCAAAGGGAGGAAGATGAGGATTGTGAATGGCTGAGGCACAGAGCTGGCCATCAGGAGAGATGTCCTGCACCCCTCACCAGCCTGCTTTTGCTGTTCAGCAGGGTTGGAGTAAGTCCAGAGACAATGACCAAATTCAGGCTGGGGCCAGTGATTGCCAGGCAAGCCCTGGGTGCTGGGGCAGGCTGGGTGAAGCCAGAGGAGACTCAGCTTGTCACTCTGGGTCTCTCTGGAGCAGTGGGGTGCAGGGCTAGGGGACTGCCTCCACCTCAGGGGTGAAGAGAAATGAACACCAGCAGGAATCCTCTGCAGGGCTGTGCCTCTACTGGCAGATAAACATTCTACAGATAACGTTTGTGAATGAAGGATGGTGCTCTTAATGCACATCTGTATGCAAGTGAATTGGAAGGGCTGAGCTTTATTTGAGTTATACTACGAACTGTGAGTCCTCAGACATGGAAAAGCTGTGAATATGAGCATTTTTTGCCAGCTTTATATTCACACAGGTAAGTTTAAAGAAACTTTAAACAGATACATATGAGTTATATGATCCACTTGAAATTCACAAATGTTCACAGAGGAGTTTATACTGAAGTTCAGTTAATTAAAGGATGCCAGTCAAAAGGCAAGGTGTAAGGATTAAAACTAAAGGATTCCTTTTCCAGATTAGGTTTAAAGGCCTGCTGGGTTTCTCCCTCAACCCGATTTCATGTTAATTGAAGCTGAATGTGTCAGCTCCTCCTGTTTTCTGCAACAGCTTGATAGGACTGTCATAAAACATACCTTATTTTTTGTCAACAGCTGTAGGTGTGGGACTTTATGAAGATTTTGGCTGCCCTGTTCTATTCCCTGATAACTCAAATGTATCAGCATATTTGATGTACATACATACATACACTTCATTTTACACATGCTTTATACCCTGGTTCACTTTTGTGTAAGATTTTAAGGATATTTTTAAAAACATACAAATGTATAAAGTATACATTATTTGTGAAGCTATTCATATTAATAAACGGGAGTTACAAATAACTTGTGCACATTGAATGAACATAAATAGTGAAGAAAAGAAATGCATAACAGGAAGGCCACAAGAGAAATCAAAACATATTACACTGTCTGTGAAAGAAAGACTGACATCTAAACATGAGGAGAAACATGAAAAAAGTCTGTGTACTTACTTTTGACTATGTTCCTTGGGTTATAGGGAAATAGGAAGGGTGACATTTAATATCAGTGAGTACTGACTAAGAGACCCATCTCATTACTTTGGGCAGAATAATAATATTTAACAGATAGGCAAGAAGATAGCTACAGATATATAGGTTTACAGATAGATAATGATACAGAATATTAATAATTAACATAGAGACACAGCAGGTTTTTAGGTATCTTTGCTTATTTTTCCACCTTTAATCGAAAAATCATCACACAAGAACAAATTCCAAGTGTAGTTTCAGAGAACCAAAAGGCCCTCAGAGCTTCTACATTTGATGAATTTTGGACTCCAACAAATATACTTTTATTTCTTTTCCATGAGATGTAACTGACTTGAGTTTTATGTTTTGTGAAGAATAGCAACAGTGCTTTTATAAATACATTCTTTCATCAGCTTACTATTTTAAGTTTAGCCTTATGTAATTTTAATTTAAGGTGGAAGTTGTGAAAATTCCCTCAGTTTGGCTGAAAGCAAGCAGAATTTTGTCTTTTTTTTCTTATTCGTAATAGTTCTTTCACCATAGTTCTGTAGTTCCATGTCTTTCTGAAGCATCCTTCTCAGGATTAAAGTTAAGAGAAATAGTCTGAGAATCTTTAAATTTGATTAGATTTATCAGCTTTCAGAAAATTTTCTTACACATAGTATCAGTATATGATGTCAAACATCCACATATACGTGTTTAAAGGCTGGACTCAAACCAGTGCAGAAAGTTGTAGTGAGTCATTGGCCAACTGATGATGAATCATCCCCTCAGCACCTGGGACTGATTCATCCCTCCAGCAGGCAGCTATTGGCTACTGCCTTTACAGACACAAACACTGTCTCATAGACAGCAGTTGTCTGTGTTAGGATTTTGCTTGGCTTGTTACTGCAACCATTAATTGAACAGAAAAAAGACTTCTAAAAAAGATCAGTTTCAGTCTGAAAGTCTTACAGCCCACTTTCTCTATCCTTTGGATGTTCTTGTGTCCTTGGAGGACATGTCCCAACACCCAAGCAAAACACCTGAAAATTTTGTCACCAATTCCATGTGAGAGGTGGAGATGCTGTTTACAGGCTCTATTCTATGCAAGTTCCCCACAAGTCAGAGAGTATCCAGAGCTGTATTCAGATCAACTTTATTACTTACAACCTGCTTTGGACATTGATATTGCTTTCTCTCTGACTATAGTATCACATGACCTACAGTTTCCCTCTTGTGACTTACTGATCTTTGCTTCGTGGCCTTGGTTCAGCTTGGATCTCAAGCTTTCTGATAGAGCTGTTTGAAACTGGATTGATCTCTGATTCTGGTCTGCCCATGACCATGAGTTTGTCATCCATTGGACCAAGTATTGGACCAAGTCTGGAAAATATTCCCACTATCTCAGGAAAAAACAAAAACTTAGGGATCCATGTGTAAACATAAGTGTCATCAGTAATGGCATTATAGTTAAATTACTTTTACCTCCATAGAGAAGAGAAAAAAATCCTTCAAAAAAACCAACCAACCAACCAACCAACCAACCAACAAAAAGAAAAGGTATTTTGGGATTGGAATCTTTGAAGGTGACAGAAATCAAGAGAAAAAATAGGCACTCATTCTGAGATATGGGCCATGTATGATTTATCTGCTATAGCTGCAATTAATTAAACACTCTGGCTTATTACAAAGTACAATGTTCACTAGCCATAAAAGAGTCCTAAATACCACATCTTCAGAGCAACACTGATTCCTGATTGTGTACAACTGCTTACCCCACTCCCCCTTTTATTTCTGCAGAAAAGCATCTCTTTGCCATGAACCTTAAGGGATGGTACCACAGGTACTGATCCCATTTTTGATGTCCCTGTTATGCTGCCACTCTAGAAAAGCAAGAGATCTTCTATATGTTCCATATCCACTTTAGAGACATTATGGATCTGAAAGGGTGCTAGAGAGCTAGATACCTAGAGGCTATAAGCAGAGACATCCTTCATTCAGCTTATATCAAATCAAGCTGCTTTACCTTTCTGCCACAGAATGGATGCTGCTATTTCCCACTCTGCCAGCCTATTTTCAGTCTGAAACAAGCCTTTCAATAGTAGAAACAAACAGAAAAGTCTAGACTACAGCTAATGTTTTCTGAAAATTCTCCTGTTGTTCATTTAGAAAAGTGGTAGTTGCATGAGAATGAAAAGACAGACTGCTATGGATGTAATATAATGTGCATATATAAATACAGATGTCTTCTTGGCCATTTTTGAAATGAAGGCCAAATTAGTCCAGATCTGCCTCAATAGGCAAAGCTATTGCTGAATCTATTTCTGCTGAATCTATTTTCTTTGTTAAAACAGAACATTCCTGTAAATTCTATGGGGTGATTTTATCAAAGTAAGGTTTGATCCATATTACTTTTGCAACTGGACCAAATCACAGCTAAAACCAAACCAAACTGAAGAATATCAATAAATTTCTACTAGGATAAAATTATTTTGGATTTCTTCCACCTGACCAAACAGACGGAGCCTCCAGACTATCCAAAACACACAGAACATGATTTCATGTATGATATTCCCAACGTAGTTTAACAGTTTTTCTTTCAAAAGATGGATCTCATAATGTTCCAAGACTCCAGGCATTATCACCAATCTCATTAAAGCACAATCATTTTGCTGTCATCTTTTTGTCTTAGTCTTGGATTTTCTTTGATGCATGTCTTTGTGAGCACATGGTGGAACCACAGGCGCTCTCCAAGGTCCTGAAACATGCGACTGGACTTTGGAACATTTTGTTACTAATTAGAAGTATAAATATTTTAAATCAACAGCTTCAATTAACTGTGGGTGAAAAAGACACTTATTTAAATTTATTTATTTGGATTCAAGACTAATAGAATCAGTCTTGGAAAAGAGAACTTAGGTTTAAATACATGCTTGTATTTAGATCATATTTAGATGCTACAGAGAACAAATGAGAAAGCAAGCAAATTTGGGTTAGGCAACCTCGGAAATGTAAAATATCATCCTCATCATTTAAAATACTTGGGAAGTATTTTTCATGGATGTTGAATTCCTGGAAAACAAGTTGCTGAGATTTGCCAGGCAAGCTGAATAATATAAACTTCTCGCTGAGCTCTGAGTTATCAGTATGCTCATTACTAATAAATATTGTTGTTCATACTTTACACACACGCTTCAATATTTTTTATCTTGGTAGTGGCCTTTTTTACTCAGAAAAAATGTCATGAGCATTTGTTCTGAAAAGAGGCACTGCACTCATGTTCCATTCCCATGTAGTACCAGCTATTTCTATGAAAGAATGGTGTGGTGAACTATTTTCTTTTTGGATTTATTGTCTGAAGCTGTTGCATGACATAGGTTCAGGATACCAGAGATTACTCATATATTTCTGTAAAACAGTTCTGAGCTGCCAAACTGATAATGTGAAAAACCAGTTCAAGCTTTGAAAAAACCATCCAAGTTACTCAACATACAATGCATATTTTCTGTAAATTATGGTGGTCTCTTTGTGTAAATATGCATCTAAACATGTAACCAGCTTGCAATCTTGCAGTCTTAATGAAGAGTCAAAGAACTGAGTGTTAATCTTGACTGAGCTGTCTGCAATTCTATGCCACGTCTGTATCACAGCTCAGAAGAAAAATCTCCATGTTGCTAAGAAAAGCTTGCTCTTCTGGTCCATTGATGCTTTTTTCATGGATAAATAAATGACATTATTTTTAACCTACCTTTAATTCAAATTTTCTTGTCCACTAACCTAATTAACAATGTGGTATAAATCAAACTTGTACTATACTACTCCACTACCTCAAATTTCAGGGAGAATTTATTAGTAAAGTCTTCCTACCATAAACCCTGAGAGGTAATTTATTTAGAATGCCTTCTTCAATTTTTACTGTGTTTTCTAAATTATATTAAGATCATGTATGTACAGAGAAAGAATAGTTCTTGAACCAATGAAAATCGAGACTACTAAAGACAATGCAGTATGTCAGCACTAAAATGTTGAGAAATATTTAAAATATTAATTAATATTTTAAATAACAAAATAATATGAAGATACTTCCATTGGAATTATAGTTTAAGAAAAATATAACAAACAAACAAGCAAACACAAAACTGCCAAAATGGTGATAGAGTTGTCACAAAAAGGAATTATTTTACAGGAGAAAAAAAATCACAAAAAATATTTCTTCAGGTCTTTCTCATTCAATTACTGTTTTGGACACCTGATTTAAAAGACTGTATAAAGGAAGAATTAATTTAATCAACAAGAAATTGGTAGGTGCTTCATCAAGAAGAGCAGTTAACAAAATGGAAAGATGTTTCTGGACTGGAAGACACAAGAGTTCATTACGAGAGTAAGCATAATCAGCCAAAGTGCAATTAAAAGACCATTCATTATAATTGGAAACACAGAAAGCAAGAATTACATGATTTTCAAAAAATGGTGAAACAAACTTATACCGTCTATTTAAAGAAAGATTTCCTAAATATAGAATTTAAATTAAAATACTAATAAAGACTACTTGCAGGCATGCCTAGAGCAAGCACAGGATGAAACTGAACCTTAAGAGTATTCTTCCTGTTGATTTTAGCAGTTCCAAAGAATTTTACTGCCCTTGTGAGTAGTTCTTGGATCATCTTCTCTATGTGTAAGTTGGTGATCTTTACAAAGATTTTTATGAATTGGTACCACAAATAAAACATAGTTTTGCAAGTGTATACAGGTTCAAAAAGCACTGGGAGCTTCAAAAATGTGGAGAAAATAAAACCCCAGTATCCCTCTCTGGGGATGTCTGTAGCTTCAGGAACATACTTCATGGAGAGGAAATCCACCAAAGATTGGTCCCTCTCAGCCAGGGACTACTTTCCCAGTATTTTAGGAAAATTTAGAAAAGGGAGACTGGCAATCAGCAAGTTCATCAACCGCTTAACTGTGAAAGAGAGATAAGCAATAAAAAAATTGTAAAATCATCACAGAGGCGTTGAAATCCTATAGAAGATTTACTCATTTGATGTGTCAATGAATCTCCTATCCCATCTGATGGACTTAATTTAAGACTTGGGGTTTGCGTTTGAGGGTTGAGAAATTCTGTGCACAGATTATGCTGAGATGATGAAATTCAGTCTCCTGAGTAGCAGGGTAGAGATTTAAGTCAGTATTATTTGAGATTAATAAGACAAAGCTCAAGTGCTTGTGCCTTTTCAGTGCTGGCAGCAACAGCTATACCTGGATCTACTTGTTTTGTTGTTTCCTGAAGAAATCTCTTAGGTTATGACATATCTCCTTGTTTATAAAATGAAACAGATTTCTACTAGAAGAAAAAAAGACACTGAATGTTAGTCATAAAGCTTTTGCTGCTCCGCTCCTAAGAAATTAAAAATAATGTTACCAGATGTTCTGCATGGTCCCTTGTGCTGAAGCTGGGGAAACTTATGTTTACATTTCATTTACTGTGAGAAGCAAGATGCAGAGAAGATATTGTTATTTACAAGTATTAAGTGGCACTCTGAAGAGTTCTGATGCTCCACTGCCTTCTAAAGTTGAGGGCAACAAAATTTCTCAGGTTTTAGCCAGGTTTCATAAGAGTATAAAGCTGTCTTATGCTGTCACTGTACCTTCACCTTTCAGCTTTTGAATCCATTATCCAATTCCTGTCAAATGTTACAAGGATCTAGAAATCTCAAAAATATTGTTTCTACAAATATTGTGAAAATATATAGTTAGGCAGCAGGGAGAAACACAAGTAAATGCTTCTACATCCTCTCCAAGGGAAAAAAAGAAAACACTTCAGTATTGAATTCACTAATTATGTGTCCCATTCTGTTTCCGAGTTGAAAACATCAATTTCTCAGTTTACACAACCTCTTGTAAAGATCCATTCAGTTCAAGTTTGAGCCTTACGGAAACCCGCATTTTCTTGTAGACCTGTGCAAACATTGTTTACCATTCTCTCCAGTTTTCTTACTTATTTCCACTGAATAGCTGCAAGATTTGAATTTCTTTGGAGCACATTTACCAAACATTTGTGAAGCATCTCACATACAGTGGGAAAATCTGAAAGGGATTAAGAATAGAGGATTCATCATTTTTTCTAACCAAGAGTGACAGTGGTTTATTGTCAGGATAGGGCACTTTCTAAAAATCAACTTTTTTCTTTACCCTAAAAGAAACAAAGGATATTTATTTTGGTTTGATGTAATCTAAGAAACAAATCAAGATGGTCATTAGCACAGCATTAAAATATTATTTCCTTCTATATCAGCAGAAAGATCAAATTATTCCATAAAAATCAAAGAAATTGCTGTGGAATTGACAACTACAAGTAAGAAAATATTCACCTTGAGTAATTTTAGACACCCAAACTTCATTTTTGAATTAAAATGCAAATCTGCTGAGACCACCACAAAGTGAAAAAAGACAGGCAGGTTCTCCTTGAAGGTGATTCAGGGCAAGATACCATTAAAAACACAGAAAACCTGAGGAAATTTGCCTTCTAACTAGCATCACAACTTAGACTTATAAATGTGCAGTGGAAGTTTAATCAAAAGTGAAGATCTGAAATCCATTTTCAACTTATTCCTTATGATTATCTGTAACCTTATATCCAGGATCAAGACTTATTACAATAATACTTAATTACAACCCTTCTGAAAAAAATAAACTTGCAAGGACAGGGACAGTCAAAAAATCTATATGAATTTTCACCTGTACCCTATGCAAAACAAAGCCCAGCACTTTTGTAGAATTTGGAAAGCTTTCTAGCTTTGTCACAACTGGAAAGTAGGAAATTAGAAGCTGGTGGAGTGGCAGGCTCACCTGCCTAGAATTGATTTGCACAAATAAAGGGTACTGAGGAATAAATAAACTGAAAACAACAGAAAAGATAATGATTGTATGAAGATATGACAGTGCTAAGTGTCATTATTCTTCTGATTTAAGATGAGCATAATATTCTAAAGCAGTACTATACAGTAAAAACCATGAGTTATTTAAACATTTCTGTAGGATTTTAAACATCCTGATGAATCATTTATAATTAGCTATGATTTAAAAGTTACAGACAAATAGATAACCCCAATGAAATACATGGTACAGAGTGCTTTCTCAGCTTACATTATCTTTCTTTTTTGTGTGTTAAAAACTAAAAAGACTTCACTATAACTACAATCTCGTACAGTTTTTCATAAGGACACTATATTTGGAGTGCCTACTGATAGCCATCCACATTGGCTAGTAAAAGGAATTAAATGTTTCATGTTCATTTGAAATTACAGCTTAAGGCCATGCCAAAAATATTTTGGTTTTTTTTACAGATCAAAAAGGGACAAAAGTGAAAAGACTTCCAGAAATAAATGCTATGTAATAGAAAAATATCAACCATATGTGCATTTCAGATTTGTAGATCAAGTTACAAGGTTGGCAATCAGATTTCGACTCCCTAAATATTCTCAGAGTTCTAAATATAATCTTCTTCTGTTCTCCTCCTCCCGCTTTCTTCCCAAACTGTTGTGCAGCATTTTTATGTGCCGTAAAGTGACCTGTCTTGTAAACTTGGAGAAGACTAGATTTGTTTTGTGAGTAAAGTGTCTCTTATTCCTTGGGTACTGTCCTGTACTAGTGTGAAGCATAGGATCTTTTCTGGGCTTGATATATATTGAAGCAGTCTCAGCCTCTTGAAGTTTTCATTAAAATTTATGATAAGTCAAGCAGATACGCAAGGACAATTCTTCTGATAATTTCCAGCATAGTAACTAAGTGAATTCCTGCACTTTGTTTATGCCCATCTGCCTTTCTGCCTGTCCTTTCTCTTCCACTAACTTTTTGTCCATATACACTCTTCCAAAAAGTTTCAAGGAGAGATGATGAGCTCAAAGAGAGTAAATTAATAAAATTCTCATTAAAACTTGTCACTGAGTGAAAGACCTCTCTTTGTCAGGGTTTTCCATATGGCAGAGTCTAAAATATTAACTGGAGGAATCATTGTGGTCTTGGGCATATAAGGAGGACTTAATCTATTCTTGAAGAGGTGAGATTTTAGGGATCTGCAAGGCAGCTGGTGTCAAGAAGTGTAATGATGTGGGAAATGGGGCAGAATTAATCTATAAAGAATCCCTCTTCTTCAGTTCCACTACTCATGGGACACCGTATTTTTTTTATTTTTGTACTTTACTTGTCTATGTGTAACAGCCAACCTTTTTCTCCAGGTCATGATACTGGCATTCAAAGGCAAAAAAAAAAAAAACCAAACTGTTCACAAGCTTGGGTTTTATGACTGAAAAAATCTTACTGTGATCATTAGTCTGGACTACCAAGTTAACACAGACCTCAGCATTTTCCTAATTTCTTTAGCAGGTGAGCTGAACAAGAATATTTAATTGTGATCTAAAGTAGCAGAGAATCTAGTACCCATTGCTTAAATTACTCCAATTAAATATTATTAGAGAATTTAATATTCCTTACTTCCAAAGCTAGACTTGCATTTTAAGTTTGTCAGCTCGGTTTTCATTCATTGGATCTTCCAAAGGGCATTTACCTTTATATGTTTGAATTACCACATTACAGGGTAAAAATAATAATTCTTTCTTTCTTAAAGAGATCAGACTCTTTCAATATAATCTTTTAATATGAAGTAAGGTTTCAACAACATATCATTAATTTTTAAATTCTTTTAAATTTTCTTAGCAGTTTTTAAATACTAAGCTTCATCTGGACATGGTATTCTGGTACTTGCTTGACTGATGTGATAATAAACCACCAATCTAAAATTATTGAAATTAAAAATGCAATTTTACTAGCATGAATTCACCCTGAGCAACTTACTGTGTTACTTTCATTTCAATTCATATGTCATGTAAACAAATATGTTGTATTCTCAACAGCCTCAGTGTAGATTCCCTGTTAAGGATATATTAAAACTATTTCAAAATTCCTTGCAGTTATTCTGGATAAAAATGTTACTTTTTGAAAAGAGCTGAAAACTGATTTTATGAAGATGGCATACTGACAGCTTACTAAAAAGTTCAGCCTTGAATCATCTATAATAATAGCTTTTTCTTGGTTTACAAGACGGATAGATTATAGAACGAGGCAAACTATGAATTCCTTACAATAGTAATAAGAATTCTTATCTGCTGCTCTGAAAGGAGAATTGCCAAGAGTTTTTAACATAACAAACAACCAACAATGTTTCTGACAGAAGGAAGAGTTACAGAGATAACATAAATATATGAATTCTCGCCAGTAAATCCATACCCCTACCTGAAGGAAGGCATCATGAAAGACTTACAAACTCACAGGTAACAGAACAGCACATGAAAATCAGGTGCAGAATTTCACAGCATCTCCTGGGTCAAAGCAAGACCATGGCAGAGGAGCTTCTTTTAAGCCATCATGAACTGCCTGGAGAGACCTTCTCTGAGTTCACTCACAAATTTTGAAGTCCATCAATACTGGCATGAGTTACCCTTTGCAAGCAACAGATGTGTCTTCAAAATTTATGCCTTAGCTTTAGTAAGTTGAGATTTTTTTACCCAGTGCTAATTTTTTTTCTTCCTATTTCCTACTTTGTAAAATATTATTTAATCCTAATATTTTTCCTTGATTATTTTTTCCATTTCTGTGCTATCAATTCCATAACTTCTATTGAGAGGAGTTCTTCTGTAATCAAATTGGCATCAGTTTGTAAAACTGCTATAAAAATGAAATCTAAAATAAATAAATTATTTTCCCACTGTTTAAATTTAATAGAAAGCAAGCTACTCTACAACGCTGCATTTTAATAAATTTAATGAGAATTCATCATTTTCATGTTAAACTGAAATAAATTACTACATGAAATCCTGACTGTTTAGAATAACAATGACTATAAAAACAACAAAGAAGATATTACAGTTTTTTACATTTTGCATGATAATGGGCTTAAAACAATTCAGGGGGAGAGGACAATTTTGCTACAAAAAATTAAACCCTGCCATGATTGTGCGTATGCCATTCTCACAGAAGTCAAGGACATAATCTTGACCCAAGAAAGTCAACAGGAAGTCAGAGGATTAATTAACTAGGAAAACAAAAGCAAGTTCTATAAGAAGAAAATTTCAGGGACAGAAGTGTTAAGGATAGCACTTAGGACATTTAGATAATTAACATCTTTTCTAGAAAATACACAACATTCTTGTTACAGAAATTAGAATCTTAACCACCATTTTGTAACATTTACCTAAAGTTTATTTTAAGAGAAGCTTTGTTTTTAACAATCATCTTAAATCCTAGTAAACTGAAGAATTAATTAGCAAGCACAGAGGATCAGCAAACTAATGCTTTAGTCTGTTAAACCATCTGCTCAGGAGCACCCTGTTCAAATCTTGGCATTAGGAGAGGATGGATGAATACTTTTGTCTCCTGCACTTAGTCACAACTTGCCATTCCTTGCTTATGCACATTTTTTCCCTTCAGCTCATGGTAAATAAAGTTATAAAGAGGTCAGTAATTGATCAGATTTCTATTACCATGAAGTTTTGCATAACAGATTGCTAAGAAATTTGGCAGAAAAACCTTACTGTAGACATCCATCCCTCTTATTTCATACCAGATTCCTATGTTCAATAGGTATGTATGAAGGGAAGATTCAGCATTTTCTTTTGTTTTCTTTGCCTAATACAAAGCAGGCCTATATCCAATTAAACCAGGCAAAATAGTGTAAAGTAAGTGAAGTCTTCAAGGCAATATGTCCTTCATTTCTGAAGACTATTAATGAATGCTCCATTAATATTTTACTACCTCATTCTTTTTCATTATTAACAAGAACATGCTTATCAGATCTGTGGAGGTCCTTGTTATTGCAACCCCAATCTGTCTTCATTTTCTAAACTTTTGTGCTAATTCTCTGATTATGTGTCACAGCTTTGTTTTCAGAAGGTGCAGGTACATTCTGACACATAATGGATCAAGGGTGGTGTTTGGGAATGAGGGTAGCCAACAGTCTAGTCTAATTGAATACTTTTTTGTTGACACTGAAACTATTATTTCCTTGTACTTCAGCCACTCTCTTACAGATTGAAAACATGGAAGGCTGTCAGCTACAAACAAGAGATTGATATAGTAGGGAAACCATCCAGCAAACCACACTGTGAAGTCTGCATGGTAGCAAGGGGCAGAGAAAGGTGCTTCAGGAGTACACTAAAAGAGGAAGGTGCTCTGTACCACTACTAAACAATTTGCCAAAGACAGAGCAATAAAAAAGGCAAATAAAGGCAAAGATCTGGACTAAACCTGGCAATAGATGGCTTCCTCTCCATCAACAGCCAGCTTTCTCCACAGTTGTTTCTTCCTAACTCTTCGGGCAGACGTGATGCTGTGATCATCTCAGGACCCCATGGGGAAGATGGTCCTAGTCACAAAACCTCTGAAGAGGAGAAATTTGTTTAAAATTATGTTCCTCTCTCCATTAAGGTTTTGCTCCTTGATTTTGCTCGTGTATTACAGACTTGATCCTCCTAACTAGCTTCAACTGGCATTTTCTCATTGACTTCAACTAAGTGAGACCAGGACACAGATAAGGTTCTGTGTGAGAAATCACTGTATGGTAGTAATTGCAGAATTTTATTCGAAGACATATTTTATCTGTGTTGATGAAATTAAAATAGGATAGGAATGAGGGAAAAAAAGCTCAGGCGGAAGGGCTGGCATTTTAATTTTTTCAGGTTGCTTCTGTAGTAGATTGACCTCCCTCAGATAAATCTGTGCACCATGGAAACTATTTTCTCACTAAGGAAAAATTTCCAAGTTCAGCTGCAGGCCTATACATCAAGTTAAGCATATAACTAAATTGTGCAACTGTGTAATCTTACTGCCCTCTTCCCATCCTTCTCTCCTGTTGTTTGTTATCCTTACTGTCTTATCTGGTTTCAAAGCAGGATAAGGTCACTGGGGTAGGGCATGTGCCTTTCACACTGTTTGTAGACCTCCAGTGCATGGGAGTATGGGAAAGAAGGGGAAGGAAAACATTATTTTAAATCTTCAGAGGATAAAGAATAAAGAAATAATAACATATTGTAAAATAAATGCAATCAACGGATATTTACACAGTCTTATATCCAGTCTCCATTGTGTTCAGCATAATTACAGTACTGCTCAGTCATATACAGGTGGACAGAATGATTTCTTTATTGCTATCTTGCTTTACCATGTACTCACAGATAGCCTACAACCTGAAGGTCTAAATTAATAATAATAATAATAATAATAATAGTATGAGTATACTATTAATAATTACAGTATACGTCTACGTGAGTTCATAAGGGCTTAATTTTTGTAAGCACTGATGAACTGGACCATCTGAGCAAAGGACAACTTATTCTATCCAGACAATTTTTTGTAGGAGCCAGACAGCAACAAAAGCCAGCCCAGCCATCCAGTGAGGGTGGAGCTGAAGCAGTTTCATGGAACTGGTGACATGTGTAGCAAAACAGCCTGCAGACACAAACGTTGGAGTACCGGTTGAGGATTTTTTCTCAGCTGTTTTTATATTAAAAATAAATAAATTTCTCTCTAATTTTTAAACCTAAATATGTCACAGATATCTGGGGACATGGAGTAGAATATTGCCCTCCAAAGCAGCTGCAGAAGCAGAAATAAAAAAATTAAATAAACAAACAAACAAACAAATAAATAAATAAAGGCCAAGAGACTACAAGCAAAGAAGCAAGAGATTAAAGCAATAAAGTTACCCAGAAGTGAATGCAACAGAAAGAGAAAATATATGAACTGTAAAATTTAACTGACCATAAGTTCTGTTTCCTCCTAGTATCCAGCAGATTCCAATATCCTCTGCCTACATTTTTCCTACTTGCCTTATCTGAATTCTACAGCTTTACCACAAGTTCTTTCTTGTTCTGAGAAATCCAATTGCCACAGGATGACTAGAATGCAGATGGCAGTAGTTAAAGTCCTGGAGTGTCTGTACGCACACAGCAGTACAGAGAATCCAGTCAGAGCTCAGCATAAGCTGAACAGGATCACTCACCCCTTGTAGTAGCTGAACTTAAACTCACTAATAGAGGTGTTTCATGTTTTTAAAAGCTACACACATAAGTGAAAAATAAGCCACAGCTCTAGCAGGCAACACCTTTACTCCACTATAAAAAAAATGCATAACATTTTTAAGCATTATTTTATGTAGAACAAATTTCATTGCTCTCCTGTCAGTTTCCACTGACATTTGTGTGTGCTTTTCTAACAATAGCAAGGCAGACAGTAATACCAGAGATTGTCATCTGACCCATTGTCCTTTTTTTTATTCTTCTTATTTTCTAAATTTTTTTGAATGAAATTTCTACACTTCAATTGTTTTGCTTGTCTTGATTTGGTTTTTTTTTTTGTTTTTTTTTTTGTTTTTTTTTTTTTTTTTTTTGTTTTGTTTTTCTTTATGCATTCTTACATGGAAGCAATCTTATTAGCTGACATGAGAAACAAGGAATGAAATTAAACTGAAGGCTATGTTACCCGTAGAGGCAGAGGACTGATTCTGCAGGCAGAATCTTCTCTCCTATTTAACTATTTGTTTTCAGGATGTATATCTCTGTAATTTTAGATCCTATCACTGTGGTAGTGATAATAGTTAACATGAACATGTTAAGTGAAACAAGAGATACACCCTTTTTTGCCTTGTAATGAACAAGTATTATCGAGTTTATCTGCAGGTTTTCTCTTTGGTTTCTGTTGAAATAATGATTACAAGTGATCATATAAAAGTTCATCAAGCTTCTTGATGGTGCCAGATAGATGACAATGAATGGGTTTTATTTGTTTGGTTTCATGACTGTAATTGGAACATGTAACGTCAGAGGCTCCCATTTTTTCCTGAAATTACATGCAGCGCTATTCTCCTCATGAGAACTGCAATACTTTCTTCATTAGCATATGCTGTTAATATGTTCATTAAATTCATGTCACATTGTAATTAATCTGAAAATTATGTCATTTCTACAGAACCTACAACCTCATTATGTTCACAGTATGTACATCACAGGCATTTTATTTCTGAAAGAGGTATACCTCTGTTTGGTTATTAATCAAGGGGTCATTTCTGCCCAATTTACAGTGATTAACTCTTTACAAGAAATCATTTTGAAGCTTTGAAGTACGATACTAAGGAATAAAATAATTATATGCTCTATAGAGAGAAAAAAAATCATTGCATAGCAGCACTTATTTATGTAGTACATTTAATAATCCATATAAAAAGTATCAATTTAGATTCAGCACATTGAGGTCAATATATAAGGCTGAGCAGAATCAAAAACTTAGGAGTAGCTAAAAACTATGAATTTCAAAACAGAGTACTGATATTTGATTTATAAGGAGTAAGATGATAGTGAATCTGATTTTGAAGTCATACTGAATAAAAAAAATTTGCCTATGAATAGTTGCCTATGTCATATACATAGAACAAAATTTTACTAATCAAATGTTACTGAAAAATACATTTTTAAGCTCCATCTCCATAACAGATTTCAGCCCACTGTTACATTTTCAGCAATTAGTAACAAAACAAAAGTGTCGAAGACTATCTCTCCTTGTAGGTAAATGTTATCCAATAAGTTTTTCCTTTCTTAGCATGCTGCAAGAGGGTTTTTGTTTTAAAAAATATATACGTGTGCTTTTAGGTTTGAGTTTCCCAAGGTGATTTACACCAAGTATCTACTTATAAATGTAAGCAAACTTACTGTCATAATAAGGGAAGCATTTAGAGACAACAATTAGGGTGACCAACCATACACACACACTTTATTAATAAGAAATTTGCAACTGTGAGTGGCAGGGATTACATAGAGCAGGAATGACCTGAGTGATATCAAATACCAGGACTTTCTGTGGGCCCAGATTTCACACGCAGCGTTTGGCACCTGAACGGTTGATTGGCAGTCTATCAGCTACTGCCCGTGCAGGTTTCATGCTGCCTTAGGTTCTGAGCCCTTCGGAGGTATTGCAGCAAACAGAAGGCACGTTCCAAGAACTACACCTTCAGTTTTTCAGGAGCAGCATAGTAGCAACGATCAAAGGAGACATTAGTGAATAAACATATTTTAATAATTGATACTATGGTTCTCTGTGAATATTGATGGTTAATAAGATGCTCACTTTACTAAAGTGTTTCTGAGAAAGAGGAAGACCAAACGGTAAATTCTGGGAAAGGAAGTAACGCTTGGCAAGATTCTTTTAAAATTATTTTTCAAAAAGATGCATTAACCAAATACAGCATAAATTTTGTTTTTCTTCAGAGTTAGGGGGACAGAGAGCTAAGGTTGTAGTCTGCTAGCGAGAACAGTGTGGCAAACAAACTTCATAGTTCTAAGAGGGGACTCAGCATATTTATGAATGGGATTATTGGTGTGGTTGCTTGCTGCAGCAGGGAAAGGATTCAGTGCCCCCGGAGGCAAATTTCCAGTCCTGTGCCAACTCATATGATTATTTAGATTCTCAAAAAATCTCTCTGAAGCCCTGTAGTGCTACAGAGAATAGGAAGTCTGATTTTTCAAAGAGTTGTAGATGATGGATATGAGAGGAAGAAAAACTAGAAATTAAAGGTGAAGTTCATGCTAGAGAAACATTTTTCGATGTTCTTTTTTTTAAATGTAATTTTGATGAATGTGCATTTTTACCAAAAAATTGCACTGATGAAACAGAGCAAATAGTTGCATTTCAAGCAACCCAAAATATCTATTTCTCCTCTGCAGTAACAGGTTCTGACACAGGTCAGTGTGAACTGTGTGTATTAATTGGTGCGTTTCTACCGAAAATGAATTTGTGGGTATTACTGAAAACATAAACGAGAGAAGACCTCCTTATGTGCACGAAACTCCTGTAATACGCATACACACAGCCACTTGGCCGTGGAACAAAGCGTCGAGGGCACGGTACCGATGAGGCTCAGGCACAGTAGAGGGCTGCAGGACCAGGCTCGGCGGTGGCTGCGGCATGGAGCAGCAGGCCGGGCATCCCGGCCCTGCCGAGCACTGCCGAGGCGGGAGAGCGCCGTGCCCAGCGCCCTGCAGCGCGGCTGCTCTGCGGACACTAGCTCCGCTCCCACGGAGCTGGTGCCAAGGGAACAGAGGCTCGGCAGCGCTGGTGTAGGCTTTCTCTAGGTGTTTATTTACCCGTCGGGGCAAGGCGAAGCCTGCAGACAATTTAGCAACACTGAGGCTGGCGCATCCACTAAACACTTCAGCAAGGGATGAATTACGGCTTCCTGCGGCGTAACTGGTAGTTCTATTCCTGGAGGAGTTTGCAGAGCCAAGTGGACCGCGCCGGGTACCAGGGCAAGCTCGGGGCGGGGAGCTGTGTAACTGCAGAGTGCGAGAACAAAGGGAACCAACCCCGGGACACGCACACGGGGCTGGCGAGGGGCCGCGATGCCGAAAGGAAAGACCCA
>VXBI01005961.1:1075642-1143010 GCA_013397375.1 Toxostoma redivivum | reverse complement strand
CGGCAGGTGCAGGTGCAGCCGCGAGCGGGGCGGGGCGGGGCGGCCCGGGCGGGATCCCCCGTGCCCGGTCCCTGTGCCTGGCACCGTGCGAGGCTGTGCCTGGTAGGGGGTCACCGCGGCGCCCCTCGTCAGCGGGATCGCAGCGCTATATATTGTACTTTAAATGCAAATGATCGTGATGTAACGAGCACTACCGGGCTTATAGGCTGCGGGGTTGCTTTGTATGGGCACCGCTTCTTAGTTTACTTCTGGATGGGAATCCAAGAGGCGTGAAATAGCCAGGACTGTTTCACGTTCTCCCATGATACGTTGATTAAATGTAAAAAAAGAGAAATCTAATTTCCCTGCGGGTGGAAAGGATAAACAATTTAATCTCTCTTGACCTTTGTTCTAGTTTTTTGTTTTTTTTTTTTGTTTTCTTTAATGCAGTTATTAGTTGACTGACTCCTTGTATATATCTACATCATCGCATAATATTTATGAAAACGTGTCCCAGTCTCTGTTTAAGCGTTTTATTACGAAAATTATGGTGTGCCTGATACCTGCACTGCCAACTTTTTTTCAGTACAGGAGAAACATAGAGCCATCTCTTCTGCTAATGTTTGTTTAGATCTTGCTAAAACTTTGCTAAACATGGTTCCCTCCATTTTTCCACACAGAGGGTTTTATTTCTCAAGGCAAGAAGCATGCAGATAAGTAGACCTTAACTTATGACAAGTAATATTTAAAGCATGATCTCCTGCTTCTGCCACCTGCTTTATAGGCAAGACCTGCTAGATTACAGGAATATGGGAAGAGAGTACATGAGATAGAGAAGGAAGCTTATTTTGGCTTTTAAAGTAAGTGTACTACTCAAGTTTGTAGGACTGTTTGGTTTTGGTTTTTATTTTTTTTTTTAAGTTTGGTAGGAGCCTATAAGTCAACCCCAATATCTTTATTGGATTGGATTACTAATTATAGTCCATGTGGATATATTTTCATTGGATGCAACCAGTAAGTTAAGTTCAAATAAGGGCCAAAGAAAAACTTCAGAGATAAGATGTCTCTGTTTCCTAGAAGGCTACGTGTATTGTTTGAATAACTTTTTTTTAGTCTGATGTGAGTGCATGGTGTGTGTGTAAACACATAATGTTAACAAGACTTTGTTTTAGATGGTTTATTCTATGGTGCATTACTCTAACTAGGTTTCAATGGATTCAGTAGTCTCCTTAGTTTCATAAATAGCTTCACATAAAATAGTATTTTAGTGTTCTGCTCCCTCATTTGTTCTGCATTTTGGGGCCAGATGCTGTGTTTTCGAGCAAAATGCTGCTATTGTAGGGGAAGTAGGTGAGAATTCAGACTAGTTTTAGGTACTAGTTTTAACTTTGCCCGAGTTGAAGTAGATACAGTTATAAGGATTGGATAGCATTGATATGCACTAGAAATTGTCGACTGTTTGACACTGGAACAAATGCTTTGTGAAAGGGAAAATACTCTGGTGTGTTTTTTTTAAATTTCACTCAAAACCGCTTACTAGAGCTCTGCAGTTGTTTGTAACCCAAAGTTCTGTTTGCAAGACACTAGCCAGAAACCGTATCTTGACTTCCTACTGTGTTTTGCAACAGCATGGGTTTGAAGGTTCTATTATAACCAAAAGACCCTTCAGACTACTTGTAATTTGCCTAAGACCAAGTGACTGCGTGTTCTTTCACTTTCTGGGTGCACTTTTTCCGAGTTTAAAGAGACCTACTGAATAATAATTTCTATGCCTAAGGAGTATTGTTTGTGAAATAACTTTGAAACACTCAATTGTTTTGGAAGTTATGAGCCATTACTAAAGTGGTTTGTGTTAAAATGGATTTGAAATTTCTGTGTTGTTCTGAGTATGAAGATGATGCAGATTCTTGTAACTGTTTGCTTACAGTTTCATTTTGTGCTGTTGATGCAACAGGTGATGTGGACTTGGCAACATGATAGCCTAGCTTTCCTTCAGTTTTGAAACAGAGACCCAATATTCTTTGACAGATTTTATTGTTCAGGCATGCTACTTATTTTAGTCCATGTTGGAGAGTGGAAGGGCATGGACATAGATAGACTGACTGAAAACTTTGTTGTGCCATACTTTCATTTTGACATAGGATAATCCATAAATGAATTGATTTCATAGGAAATTAACACACTATTAACATGCTATGTTTTGTAGGGGGTTTGGTTGTGTATATAACAAAAGTCCTCTTAGCTTTTTTCCAACTAATAAAATAAACATTCTGTTCAAAATGTGCAATATTGCCCTGGTGAACTACAGTAGCAATTCAAAAAGGGAAATAGTTAAATGTGTGCATTTATGAGTTTTGGTTAAGTTAAAAGGTTGCTTTTATTTTCAGAATTTTATGAACTTTACAACCCACTTCTTGTTGAAGTACTGTCGTTTATCAGAAAAGATTGCCAAGTTAAGTGCCCTTCCAAATTATTCTAGAACATTAGATTAATTTGTGTTATCTTGGATTCTCATTCGGTTAGGATAGGCCTAGTAAGAATACCATGAAGGAGGCAGGGGGTGCTTTCTAGCACAACATGTAGTTCAGGAAGTTTTGCATTGCTTGTGAGGAAAGGTGTGGTTTCAGTGAGAAACTTGCTTGTCAACAGGGTCTCCGTGGTAAATAAATGTGTTGCACAAGTTACTCTTCTCTGCAACATGTTGTTGTGGTATAGAAAAGATTACTTTTTGAAGATTAGTTACACAATAGCTGGAAAAGCTGATTCAAGCTGTTTAAAAATTAATATTAAAGACTGAGAAACAACAACAAAAACCCCCAAAGCAAACACCAAAAGCCCCTCAAAATCCCAACCCAACTGAAAACCTACCAGCAAATACTAAAACACTGAATGTGAAAGTTAACTTTTTTGGGTTTTTTTCTTAGCACAAAAATTAATCTTTAAGGGTTTGGTTTGTACATTTATCTTGGGTAATTGTATGAACAACATTCTTTACTCCCTATAAGAGTTTATAAGTAAAACTTATTTAGGCAAATCACTAGTATGTACTAATAAAAAAACTGCAAAACAATCCAAGGGTATAATAGGTGATTATTTGGTATTTTTTTCTTGTTCCATGACTCTAGATCAATAAGTATGGTCATTTATGATGCATGCCAAGGATTTTAAAGAGATTATTTTTTCCTTTATTATTTAAAGATGTTGTTCAGGTGTAGTAGGAAGATGTAGCAGTTAACACTTCCAAAAAACTTCCCCCAAGATTTAGTACTATTAAATGTTACATTCAAGGAGAGTAAGCATACTTGACTTTTGTATACGGAGGTGCTTACTTTTGCTCAATTTAAATGTTTCTTTGACTTTTGATACTATTTGTGTCAACACTTTTTATGTTTAGGATAAATAATATATGTCGAACCCATCTTGACCAATCTTCTTCTTCCCCATAGTTCTATGTGAGTGTCTGAGTCATACTGATCAAAAATAGCATTAAGAACACATTGTTGCCCTGTGATTTTTTTTCTCTGTAATATCCTGACTAAATAACAGTAGTGATTTTTAAATTCTCTTGAGAGTTCAAATGGGACCTCAATATTTAGTGTGCATGTCTGAATGACTTGACAGCATGGTTTTCCAAACTTCCCTGCATTGTCCACGTGACAAAGGTGTTTGAATGCCTCTTATAGCAGGAGCAGGGGTGAAGACCCTGCTTCAGATTTAGATCAATGAGGATCTCACCACTGCCTTTTTGTAGGTGTGGAATGTCAGTGCCCAACAGTCAACAGCTTCTTGTACAGCTGGTTTAACACCACAGAATTAATGCAGTGGTTCTTGGTGGAGTCTCAGCAATCTTGCAAAATAATTTCTACCAACCAACACACGTTTATTTTTTTTCCCCCTAAGCATTCAGTGTGTTTCTTGAGATATGTAATTGTTTCAGTTTGTCTCATGAGCTTTTATTGAAATTATTATATACTTTTCCAAATGTATTGAGAACACAGAATTTAGGTTGTACATGTGAGTGTCATATAATCTGACTTTTCATATAACATCTGCTTCACCCAGTGAGCTCTGTATGTAAGTTAGGGTTATAGAGAATTCCTTCTGTCCTTAGGAAATCCAGGTCTAAGGTTGATGAAAATAATGCATTTTGAGTGTGAACAAGAAAATCTGAAGGTTTTAGGTTAGAAGTTGATTATGTTCCAGTCATGTTGCAATGTCAGGATTTGACAGTAGGTTCAGCAGTGTTTGGTTGCTCTGTAGAAAGGAATCACAAAGTTCATTCCTATTTAATTCCTATTAAATTCAGAATTTGATTTATTCAATGTAGACATAATAAATAAAACCTACTATGTAAGAGTTAAAAAGAAAGCTGTTTGGTAGTATGCTTGGTCTTTTATGCACAATATAGAGTTGTGCTGCCGAAAAGTTACCATCACAGAAATAATTAAATACATGAGTTTAATGAAACTTTGATTTGTATCTCATGAAAGATATCTTTTAAAATCTCTCCTAGAATGTCTAGGAATTACCAGATTCTTTGAGCTTTTAAAAATCAGGTTAGTTTTGTTTTCCCTGAGTCTTCTAGACATAGAAAAGTAATTTTAGTTTGTTTTAAAAATATGGAACTTATGTTTATTTTTTCTTCACTGTTTGAGTATTTTCTTGACCATATTTTTAAAGAGCAAAGGAACTTTGTCTCTAAAAGGCAAGGATTAATATTCCTACATTAATCCATGGCAAATTAAGCTTATTACATGTGTTTTGAAGGGTTAAGTGAAGTAACATTATCATAGTTGTGATACTCAGCTCAGCTAATCCTTGATTTGACTTCCTCTGAGTCACAAAACTCTCCCAAGACCATTGCCTCAGTTATTTTTTAATGCATAATTTTAGCCCTCCCTTCATCTTTTCTACTTTTAATATGTTCTATGGTTATATTTCAGACATACACTCTAATAAGTTTTATCTCTGCTTCTGTCTGCTTTTCAGCTATTGTTTTATGTGATTTGGGAGAGGACAAAAAGGATTTAAAGCATTTTTGTCAATAAACACAAGGCAAAACAATGGGTTGCTAATGTTTCACATGGGATCTAAAGAAACAATTTAGTTACATTTAGAAACTTCCTTTATACCTTGGTAAACAAAGGCAAGGGTGGCTTTGTTCACCTTACTTTAATTATACCTTTGTCCCTTAAAATAACTTGCTTTGTCATTGCAATGGGAAATAAAATACAGAATGATGTTTTCTTTCCTGATAAACTTATTCAGTTGCAGAATCTAAATAAAACATCTAACTTGTATATTAATATTTCAGTATGCCTACATTCTCCTAACTAGGCTTCTCTGAGCATATATTAGTTACATGAAGCTTGTTGACATACTGAAAATGAAAATAGAACACTGCAAATATTAAGCATACATGTAAGCATGCATTAAAAAGAGCTATTTATATTTTCCAAATATGTTGGTTTTCCTTACCACAAGGTATAGGGAGTACCATTTTCCTATCATGTCCCTCATTATTCCAAATCAAAATTTACAAAGTAAAGTTATTGTGAGTGAATTTCTAATGCCAATTTTCTTAAAGTTCATTGTGGCTTTTAGTGTGAAATGTAGTTTAAAAAGTATTTGCAATGCCTATCATGAAGATATCTTGGGATTTTTTGATATTTGTTTTAAAAACTCTAAATATATCTACTTAGAAAGTACTTTAGGTATATTTCAGAATTTTATGAAGTTTATAATTTTATAAGTTTAGGATCTATTTTCTTTAAATAATCCTTGTTTTGTTAATTTCTTTGTCTTGTCAAATCAGTTCATCTTCTGTGTTGGCTTGTTTGTGGATTTTTTTTGTATTTTTTTCAATTTTTAATTGACTTTAATAAGTTGGACAAATACTATCTACCTAAAGGTTCATTTTTTCTCAGTCTAAGTTGTGATAGTGTTGAAATCAGTCAGTATAACCAGAATTCCAGAATAGGTGGTTTATAAAAGCCTGTATACATACTTCATGCTTTTTAGATAAAGCACTCACCTGAGTGTGATTCTTCCACAAACAATATAGTCTAATTTGATTTAGCAAGTTTTGTAGCAATCTCTGTTCTGTCATATAGTCTTTTGTGTAATTTTTGATGATGTGCAATATGTCCTCTAATTGTTGGCCAGCTTTGCTAGGCGAGGAGGATATGCAAGTGTTTTTCATATAAATAAAACCTCTATTTCAGCTTCCATTCCTAAAGTTAACTCTGGTTTTAATTTAAAGCTTTGACAATTTGAATTCCTTGCTGTGGGAGTGCAACCTGCATTGGAAACAGTTACAGCCTGATCGGTTGTTTGGGAGGAGTCAAACTCAAATTTGAGAACTCCTAATAGCCTCATCTGCTACAAGAAAAAAGCCCCCAAAACAAGGAAACAAACTGATGGAAACCACTGTGAACTGCTTTTTTGGTGATGTGGGTATTGTGTGCATGCACAAAATGATTCAGTTACTTTTCTGAAAAATAAAGAGATGGAGATGATGAGATTTGGCTCTGCTTACATGGGGGACCAAAGAATCTCAGTGAGTCAGACAGAAGGGCTCAGAAAGGTTCACTTACTGTTCTTTTCTCCCCAAACATTTTACTAAACAAATGATTACTTTTAAAAAGGGAAAATGGTAGTACTCATATATTAAGAGAACAATGACTCACTGAGTTGATAATGCTACCAGAAGTTATGAGGATCATCTCTGGAAACACTGAAATTGATTATCTTGATATTCTCTCTGGTAACTTGAGTCGGTAAATGTGAGAGTTTCTGTTTTTTCTCAGCTCCAAAATTGTTGAAAGTAGAAGCCTGTGTTTATGAAAGTTCTTACAACAGAGGACTGAATCATACAATTTACACTGAATTTATGGGTGCTGTCTTCTTTACTCAGCTGTCTCTTGTCATAGGGAGAATGGGAAGATGCCCAGATTTCAAAGGAGTCTTGTTTGTTCTTTTGGATCTCAATGAAAGTTCACTTGCACATAGTGGTTGTTAGGTGTAGACTTGAGACACAGTTTTTAGTTCTTCTGCTTGGAAGGGATTTCTTTCCTTCTCACTATTCACCAGGTCTCTGTAGGTAGTTGACTGCTGCGATGGGCATGAGAGCCTCCTTTAATTTAGAAACAGAATCTGGGGAAAAGCCATCTTTCTACTGAATGGTCCATTGCTCATTTTAATTGTCAATCTTATAGTTCCCATATGGTAGCATCATGAAGTAAGATGGTTCCTCTCTATATTACTGATATTCTTAAAGTTCAAGATGACAACTGAGAAGGTGTTGGCTAGTTTTTACCATGGCTCAGGGAGACTATGAGCCTTGGCACAGGGATCTAGAACTCTGTTGCTTGTAGTAGTCTCTACTTAATCTTTGGTCAGAAAGTTGCCTTTGCAACCTTTAAAGCTAGGAGCTTAAAAGTATAATACTAGCTCTTTAGAAGTGTACTGAATTGTTTTACCTCACACTACAAAAATGATAATAATAATAATAATAATAATAATAATAACTTCCTAAAGAAAAGAGGAAAAGTTGTATATTTTTTATGAGATTAAACCCCCCAGCAGGTGTTTGCATAGCATCATAGAATCACTTAGGCTGGAAAAGATCTTTCCAACCCCTAACCTAATACTGCCAAGTCTACCACTAAACTGTGTCCCTAAGTTCTTCACATCACTGATTGTAATTGGAGTAAATTTTTATACCTGCATCGTAAAGTGTGCTGACAGTGAGTTCTTGTATGTATTGTGCATATATGTGACTATCTGATACACACAATATACTGTTGGAACAATCTTTCAAGTTTGATAAGATACAAAAAAAGTGTGTGTATGGGGGGGGGAGTAATATGATGTGTTCTCTAGTTGCTGGAAAAGGTATAAAAACAAGTCAAGTTCTTCCCTGTAAGAAGCACCTGTAATGCAAAACATTGTCAAATTCAGTTCTAACATATTTTTCTCATATTTCTGTGGGTACATCCTATATAGCGGTAAGGTAAACTGTAAAAATTACTGCATACCAGCTGCTGAGACTTCAAGTGTATTGGGAGAGCAGAATTGATTGCTAACAAGTATTTGAGTTCTATGCCAGATGTGCAGAATAAACATTCCTGTATCTTTTCTTGAAGTAGTTGAACTATAGATGAAATGCTGTATGCATGTGAGAGTTTTATGTATTTCAGACAACTCCTTTACATCTATACACAATTCTTTATTGTATCTTCAGGGAAGATGGCTTTTGTGTGACTATTTTTCACTATAAGACCAGTTTTGGTCATGATAAGAAGTAATTATCAAAATTCTGCTCTTCTGGAGCATTGGTGAATGACTTAGAGTAAAGGAGTACAGCTTTTAGAAAGGCTCAAAGGCATTTAATAAGAGATAATATTACAAATGCTTACAAATGGCTTCTTGAAAGTGTAGTGTGCACATATAACCTTTATTTTCATTAGCTTCTTAATGCTTTGATTTATCTCCTTCAGCTTCCTATGTAATTCAGCTTGACTTTTAATTACCCATTAATGGAGCAATCAATACAACCATAGAACTGTTGTTAATCCTAAAGTTGTTTCTGGTATACTGTGAAGCTAAATTGGAGATAGTGCAGTTAATTTTATCAGCATATTTGTGTGATTTTTGTATTTTGGGGATTTTGTTCAAAATTCAGTAAAGCAGTACATGTGATGGGTGGGATGCAAGCCTACAGGCATAGACTTGAGGTTGCTTCAGGCACTGTCTGACATGAAAGTCGGTCATAGATCAGATTTTGATTGCGTAACACTAACTTAATTGCAATCAGTGGGTAAATAGGGAGCTTCAAGCGTGAATTCATTCATAAATCATGGACTGATTGATCAGTCTGTGAGCAGACAAGATTTTTGCTGCTTAGTACAGAAGTTAATTTCTTATAGCTATGTCTTTACCAATAAGAATAAATCATTGCACTGTTCACAAGTGCATACCAAAAATGGAAAGTACGTTAAAGTTGCCAAAAGGGGAAAATGTATTGCAGCATATACCAGCCCAAGGTAAATACTGAGTGCTACATTGCTTCTTGTGTCTTTATAGCTGGAAAAAAATTCAACTGTGATTACTTCTCAGAGAAGGCAATGAAAGTCTTGTAGAAAACTGAACTTAAGTTGGGTGTTTGGAAATTGATGTGCTTACACTTCCTTCCCAGAACAGCTGCTCTTAGGTCACAGTTGTTTGACACCCACCTCTGGGCTTTGTAAAGATTTATGTGTTTGTAATAAGAGCTGATGCTGTGCTGCGCTGATCCAGAACGGCGGAACAGCAGCCTGCTTTCAGGCACGTGTCTTAATCTGTCAGATCTCTTTTCATGCACAGCTGATAGACTTGCTTATCTCGTTTGAAGCATGCAAACAAAAGTTCTGATAATGTCTGACCCAGAAATTAGCTTTCACATTAGTAAGGTGCAGGATGGGGAAATGCATGCTTTGGTTATTTCTGCTGTAGTGGCTTGCGTATAATATGATGCATTAGCAGCTAAAGTTAGATCAATTAACATCAGTAAAGCATTCTCACGTCCTTCCAAAATGTACATAACAATTTCTTTTAACTCTTATGAAAGCTTAAATGAGGTGTGTTTCTGTAGACACAGGTGTGTGACGCCAATGCCAAAGGTTGTATGTCACCTGCACAGGTCTCACTGTTGTATCTGCCAGTGCTGTGGGGATGTCCTAGAGACATAGTAGTCAATATTACTTAAACTTTATAGAATTAATGAGTTTAAGTTTGTGATTTTTACTTTTATGCCTTTGAATTACTGAGTGTTTTTGAAAAAAATAGTTTACTGAAAGTAAGACTTAAATGGCTACACTAGAGTATTTCTGTAAAATTGTGTTGTACTGTATTTTTGTGGCATACCACCTGAAAAAATACTCATGCTAAGTTGTATTTTCCATGTTACACCATCCATGCAGAAGTAGCCTTCTATCTAGCTGCTGTGTCATGCAAATACATATATTTCAGAGGATAAATAAGAAATAACCTATATGTCTATACTGGTTTCATTTTTAGTTTGTATTTGATTGTGTTAAAGAAACTGATTTCCCAGTGCTTTCTTCATTCATTTGCTGCACAGATTGCTTCTAGCACAATCATATTTGTTTCTTTCCTCTTTATATTTCTTGGTCAGTCTACTAAATGGATATGTATGGGGTGTACTAAACTTGCGTGGGGGTTCCTATTCCATGCCACCACTGTGTACATGTCTCCTCCCGTGTGTAGAGCCGTGGAAGGGTGCTCTTCCACCATCAGGGAAATCCCAGTTCTTGGCTTTCCACACTTTTCTGGATGAGCATTATTTGAATGGTCTCTTTATTTTGAAGGTTAGAGGGGAAAGGCAGTTTGCTGGCAAAAGGAAACATCTCCTGGGCTCTGGCTTCTCTTCTTAATTGTAGTGTTGTAGTGCTATTTTATCTCTTCTTCACAGCTGTTAGGTACTCTGGGAGTGAGGTGGTCAAAAGAGAGGGTTGTGGCTTCTGAGAGTGGTATGTCCTGTTCCAGGACTAACTTCCCTTCTGTGCCATACAGGCTAAGGTTTGTAGGGAAAAGAGCACTCTTGTCACTGCCTGGCTTAAAGCTTTGAGAGAACGTGCACTCCTTTTTACAAACTGAACATTTGGGTGTGTTTTTGGTTAATTTGTACTTATAAGTTGTTTTTCTGTTTGTGTACTTGGAGCTGATGCTGTTTTTGAAAAACTCTTGTAAGTTCAGGATTTGTGTTGGCTATAATAATATTGTAGTGGCAGTAGCAAGAATGTAACCTTTCATTCCATTTTCTCACACTCTTAACATGAAGGCTGCCATACTAGAGGAAGCACTTGTCCATTGCATGGGTTCTGGCAACTGTGGGAACAGGGAAAGCTCCTGTGTGTTCAGAGTTGTGCCTTTGAAGCAGGGCCGACAGCCTTTCATTTAACAGCATCCTGTGCATTAGTACGAGAGATTTCTGCTGTGTGCCTTTTATAAAAGTGCCATATGACTTAAATTTTAACACATTCTGCTGCTTTTTAGTATTGTAGTGTTCATGGAAAATGTGCTGTAAGACTAGAAACATGATTGTGTTATACAGTTAATTAAAAATAAAGGCAGATTTTTAATATGAGCTCTGTCAGTGAAATACATCAACAAAGACTTTTTTGTTGGCTGTCAAGTGAGAAAAACAGAAAAGACTCAAATCCTTTCTCTAATATTTCCTTCCAGTCTGACTCATCAGTAGGAATTGTGAAGAGCTGCAGAAGAGAAGCCAAGCAGACAAGCTGATAACTCAAAGAAATACTCTTTTGAGTTTGGGGTTCAGAGTGGAGTCATCATGAGCGATGTTACCATTGTGAAGGAAGGCTGGGTACAGAAGAGGGGTAAGTTCTACCTTTTAATGGGAAGTGCTTCTGGTGTCTCCTACACTGCGTGGAATGGTATGACATTGTTACACAGATGAATGTTCTTGATTTATCTTCTGGTCTGGAGCAAGCTAGTCTGACCATATGGTCAGATTAAGGCCTTGTTGGTATTGATATGTAACCCCCAGCACTGCCCCAGTTTGTGGGGGTAGCTGACAGTGCAGAGAAAGTTGGACTCAGTAATTCCCACTTCACTTGAGCCTTGTTGCTGCAGCTGCTGTTACCTGTACATCAGACTAAGCTGGCTGTTGTGGCAGCTGGAAGAGGCAGTAATAGAGCTGTGCAGTCAAAGGTTGCCTGGAAGCTGCTGTAGATGTGATACTGTGTGTGAAATTTCCTAGATGCCAAAATCATGCAGTGTGGCTCAGCTTGTATTACAGATACAAGTCCCAGTAAAATCAACATAATACTTGCATAAAGCTCAGCATGCACCTAATTACTTAGCAGACTTGGAAGTCATATGATATCCTAACTATAAGCCAGTATAAAGTACGGTTTTCTGTTATATTTGAATTCCTGTGAATTCTTGAGATGTCTCTTTAAAATATTTCACCATGTGATTTGCAAATTTAGGGAGGTTGCTGTATGTTCAGCTTTGAATGTGAAACCTCTAGACATATCTGGCATTCATATCATGTGATGAACTTCAGATGAAATCTTCCATGCTTCATGCTGCTCTGCTTTAGGTTGTGGTTGCACACATGATTATTTTCAAAAGAATTTGACCTCTCTCACAGAGAGGAGGTGATCTGGATTTTAGGGTGATTTATGCCATGAGTTTCTGTGATCCTAGCCCAGAAAGATTAGACTGAAATAGTGGGAACAAAATTACCCTTTAATTTACAAAGAACTCTTTTGCTTCAATAGCAGTATGTGAAGACAAAGATCATTATTAGCTTTATTATTGCAGATTGACATAAAATGTCAAGGAAGGCAAGATAATGAGAGAAAACTTTATTATTCTTTTATTATTCCTGCATAAATTGTATTTCAGGATGCATTATGGGTATTGTAAATGAAAATGAGCTAAACAATGTTATGCTTAAGGCCTACTTCCTATTTTGGAGTATATACCTGTATTTATAACAAATAATATTTTACATGACAGGAACTATTTAAACATTTAAATGATTTTTCCTTTCCACCTTGTTGTTGTTTACTCTATTTGGAGATCTGATTTCCCTTTTTGATTCTTTCATATAATTTTCTTTCAAATGTATTTGAATGGTTAGGATGCTCCAAATAATTTTCTTTTACATGACATCAGTTCCTTCAGGTAATACTGTTCATTCTTACTACAACTGCTATCAACTCTGTGAGCACTGGAAATGCACATATTAATTATTGGGATCCGGAAAGGGACAATGTACACTGAAATTCAATGTCTTACTTAATAGTTGAAATTCTGAAATGTTAAATAAAGGTTTTTCTTCTCACCCTGTTTTACTATCAATTAATTGAAGAAAAGCCCACCAAGTTCACATTTTGAGATCAGTTTTGTTAGTAATTGTTTTTTTTCCAATTAAAGACATTTCATGGCGTTTCATGCGTTTTTCCTTATCATAAATAACTTTGAATTTATGGTTGGTTTTTTTTTTTCTTCTTGCTATATGTAACTGTGTAGGTTTTAGTGGAAATTTTTAAATTGCATCCGATATTGCCCTTAATTTTCTTTGAGTTATTCTGGTTGTTGGTGAGTTAAAATGTTTCTTTTGTTTGTTTCTGAAAACAAAAGGAAAAGCACGATTGTGTTTCACAGTGCTAAGAATTCATAAGTGTTTTATTCAATGATACACATTTCATGTAATTACAACTTCTACTCTGACCTTGCTCTGGAGCAAGAAAATCAAAACTGTTAAGTGCATTTGTTAAATTTTGCCAGGAAAAAGTAGCCAACTTTGTTCTATATTCTGCGAATACGCTCAGTAAACACTTATTTTGGCAGTTGTATATTCTCTAAGAAGCATCATGGGATTGGGTAAAGCTGTCTTGCTTCCACAGGCAATCATTCTGTTGCAGTTTTAAAGTGAATTCTTTGCCATCAACACTTGATACTCATTGGCTCAGTTCATAGGCTGATTTTGGTAGGTACAAGCCATGTTCCACCTGGAGAAGGGTGAGTGTGGGATCTCTTCTGTAGGCAGACATGGAATGAATTCCAGTCCCAGTGACTGGTCCTTTGGACAGCCCCGAGCCAAGTGTAGTGCAGCACACATTTCTGAGCCTTCAGACTGAATTTATCTAGAAATAAAACTTGTAAACCCTTCCTGCTGGGAACCCAGAGGCCTGGGCTACTTCAGTTGGCTGATCTGTTCTGTTATGCTGAATTACTTGGTCATGTGACTATAGCCCTGGACCTTTAAAAATTGTCCCCTTCAGCAGTCAGTATGGCTTGTGATACAAGGAAAGGAAAAAGAATTCCACTTCTTTTTGTGATTCATAGCCTAGTCAGGAGTATGAGGATGACTTGAAGGTATTGGGAAAAAATGGTTTTGAGGAGCTGTCTAATAAGATGGCCCATTACAAAGGTGAGTTAGGTGAACTCAATGTAGAAATGAGAGGGGAGGACTAAAAATAGAGCTAGAGGTCTCTTCCTGAATTGAAACTCTGCTGGAAAGAGGCTAGGGAAGACACGGTATGTTAGGGCACCCTGAATGGCTGTGAAATGCAGTGAAAAGATGTTTGCTTTATTATTGTTCTTAGTGCTGTATCCATGTCAGTAATAGAGGGCTGAGAGCTATATGTTTGTAAGGTTTTAGGTCTGCTGTTGAACACGGAAGAATCAAATGTGATGCTACACGTTGGCTTCAAAGCCCTGTTTTTCTTTGTGCGCCTAAATGAGGCACCCATTAAAGTATTAACGTTTTACTCAAAGTTAAGAAATGACAGAATAAAGTTTTTTTGAGACTCATCATACTTGAGCTTTGAGTAGTCTTTAGGAGAAGCAGTTTCAGTGTGGTGAGAGTAGATAATACTGTGGAAGAGAAGAGTAAGCTGTTGAATATGAAAGGTCAAATGAGCAGAGATGACAGGCTGGAGGTGAGAACTTTGGACAAGAGAAGACACAAACCCTGGGAGGAAGCAGTGCCTGGGAAACTTGGGTAACCTCAAGTCCCAGGTGAAAGGAGACCCTGAAGCACAGTGGTGGGTGTGCCTGAGCAAGTAATGCAGTCTAGCAAGAGCAGATTTGGAGAATGAAATAATTTGTGATGGGGACTTGATACCTATCTACACTTAGTGCATTTGTACAGTGAAGTGGGTGTTAATTTGGACTGGCTTCTGTCTGCTTCTGTGTCCCTTTGGCAGTGGTAGTGCTCCTGGCGTACATTGTGTGGCTTTTAGTTTCATCTGAAAGGAACCAGGTTTGTGCTCTGTGGGACTGCTTCAAGCAGCAGATGAAAGTGCATTAACTAGGGTGGTGGGAAGATTTGCTGCAAAAGCACTTTCCTTATCTGAACTAAAGTACTAATTCGGATCCCTGTGAGACATCAGAACTTGAACTGGTAGAGAGCCAGCAGAGTAGTCTCCTTAGAGTGGAGTCTCTGCTCAGGCAAGAGAGGAGTGGGAATGCATTCTGTAAGGATAGCTTTGTGGCTGGAACTTACTGTCTTAGATCCAGTGACACGAACCAGGCATCTCATGGCCTGAGTCCACGTGCATTTGCAAAGATGTTGTTGCAATTCACTGGCTTAGTGAGGATAATTTTTCTTTCTGTTCCCCAGTTATACCTGTAGCCAGATTAGGAGAGAGATGCATTGTCTCTTCCTTTATGAATTTACTTTTTAGATTACACCAACATCTTTCCTTGTAATGCATACAGATGAAAGGGAAGCTGTTTTGACTAAAAACCTTAAATACAATTACATGAACCTTGTTGCTGATATGCAGAAATTAAATATTTGACATTGCAGTTAGTGTAAGCACTCTGCAGTAATTGCTAAAATGACTTTTACATTTTGGATTTGTAGAGGACAATGTTTTGCAGAGTGAGTAGCTTTAAATTTATGTAAAGGTTAGTATCCTTACTTTTACTTAACATGCTTTTACTGTATTTACTAAATTAAATTACATGATTTGCAGAGAGGGATATATTTTTAATTTATCAGTTTGGAAACAAATTTTTTTTTTTTACATGATGAACATAGTGTGATTGGGGCTGTATCATTATAGAAGTGAGTTTTATGCTTATAATTCATGTGGTATTTTTTCTTTAAAGCTAAATTTTCTGAGTTGTAGACGTGACCTTGTCTGTGGTCTATAATAGTCACAACAATTAGATTTAAGAATCTTTCATAACTATGCTTAATTGCAACCTAATTTCTTTATATATAACCTGTGAACAGAATTTCAATTAATTTAAACATATGACAAGATTTAAGAGTTTCTGTTACCATGTTATTGAAAGATCATTAGGGACAAAGAAAGAATTGACACAGATGCTAACTTTTTAAAGGACCCAGTTTTAAATTTAACGTGTCAGCTAACTTTGTCTTTAATTGAAAGAGTAAGATTTGGTGAGGATATACCTAGTGTGTAAGGCACAACACCATGGCTAAATCATTGTTTAAAGACAAAGCAATATGTTAGTTTAAGTTAGTGCTTGTGTTGCCACACTTTGATTGCCTTTCCTCTGTTTGGACTTTGGTGTTCTGGTGTGGTGTGTTAGGTAATGCAATTTGCCATGGCTCACATGGTACATATACCAGCATTCCAATTTTGTAGAGAGGGAACCAAAGTCCAAAATTGTTGAGGCTTAACTGTAATAACTTAAGAAGTTTGATGTAATGAGATGGTGGTAAAAAAACAGATGTCATGAAGCTTTCCTATAATGAGATTGTCCTCTAAATAGTGTATCACTGAAATGCTGTAATATGATTTTTCAGTCAATGTTTTTCTTTTTTTTCCTTCCTTTTTAAAATATTTTCAGAACTTCTTCGTATATAAAATTGAAATACTATTAGTATTTCTAAACTCATACAGTTCATGGAATGAGTTTGGTTTACTGTGATGAGATTGACTCAATTCTGCTCTTTCCATTTTTGAGATTCAGGACATGATGCAGGTGTCATGGGATTTTGAGAAATAACTGTGTGCAAAATATTTACTGTTGTTATATCTTCTATTGAGAAGAATAAATAGTGTAATGGAATAAATCTATTGTTCCAAATAGTAATAGAATTGTTGTTTAAAGTACAAATTATTTATAGTCTTAGGATAACGTCTTCTCCCTCCTACCCCTGCCTCAAATCCAGAAAAAGAACTGTATAATTTCATGTAGTGGACATTGGGTTTTACAGCTGAACCAAGACCAAACAGATACTAATTTTGGAAATTCACTCTGGAGATCAAGTTCATGTAGTATGTTTGAGTTGTTGGTTTTTAAATTTTTTTTTGGTTATTTTTTTTTTTTTTTTTCCTTTTTTCTTTTTTTTTTTTTTTTTGGTATGTTTTTTTAATGGGGGCATAAATGCCTTGATTGGAAAATTAATCTCAGAAGTTATGGTATTAATTGAGTGTTATTCACAACCTGTCACAAATCTTGTTTGCAGATTGTCTGAATTATTTGAGCAATTTAACACACCTCTAACAAATACAAATTTAAATAGACTATACTGAACATCTGCTACACAAAGTAGAAGAAATTTAAAGAATTTTTTCTAATTGTCTTAGCAAATAGTATTTGAGGTAAAGTCTTGATTGATAAACGACTTGAAACTAAACAGGTCTTTCATTCTGCAGTTGTTCTACTCTCTTTCTATCTAATTAATGCAAAATGTGAAGTTCCAAAAAAATATATTAATGTAAAAGAGGCAGTTCACGTGCACCAAAGGGATGGAAAATGGCATTGTGACCTTCCTTATATCCTTTTATGTAGCTAGATTTTGTTTTTTTTAAATCCCCGGATACTTAAGAGACTTGTATCTTGCACTCAGTCTAGAAATGGGTTTAGGTAAATCTGTAAAGTTGCTTGTAGTCAGCACTGTTTGGTTTTTTTTTGTGTGTTTGTAGGTATTGTTGGTTTTTTGTTGTTTTTGTTTTTTGCTTGTTTGGGTGTTTTGTTTTTTTTTCCCTCCACATAAACTATGAGCAGAGATCTATGTATTTAGATGCTGGTTTCCTGCAGCTAGCCCACTGGGAGAGGAGGCCCTCTGAGCCCTTTCTCTGTCCCACTCACTTTGTAGTTGACTACCAAGATCTTCCTTTTGGAATAATTATAACCTTTTCATCCATACTTTTCCATGAAGAGGATCAGAACCATATGGAAACCTTAAAATTGATGTAACTAGGATGAGGTGTTCTCTTTGCTAAATAACTTCATTCCAGTTACTTTTTAGGTAGTGCATAGGTGAGTGTAATTTTTGCAGCTCTCCACCTTGTACTATTACCGGTTTATGTTCTTAAAGGCAGTTTGCAATAGAGATTGAAGCATGAAATGCAAAGCATTTAAACAGTCTTAAGATTGTCCTTGCTGCAATATCCTTGTTGAATGCCAGTTTAGATAATTGTGCATGGTGATTAACTTTTAAATTTTTTTTAAATTGTTTTTGTTTCATTGTAGCTATGATAGAGACTGTTAGAAGTTTTTTAATGATCGTACAGTTTTGGTTCTCATCGGTAAAATTGAAGCTCTCATACATGGAGCTGTATTGTAGATGATAGTGGCTAAAATTCTGTGCATGTTCTTTGATTGAATGTGTTAGTTCCTACCAGTAATATGTCAGATAGAAGATACAGGAGTATCTTCAAATGGAGGAAGGTGTTCTTCTATATCTGTAATAGTAGTATATTATTAACATGGAACATTCATGGGCATAGCAATATATTTGACCTTGAGCTATTGATATTCAGATTTCTGAAAAGAAGTTAACCAAATTCAATACCTAAAAATCGACTCTTTGTTTGTTTTCCCTGCAGTTGCTTGTAAGGCATGTTTCTGGTGCTTATCACTTTGGGCTTAGAGCTTTTGCATTTCCTGAATTTTATGGTAGAAAAGTGCTTTTACTATTCCTGATAGCAACAAGTTGCTTGTTACACAGGAAAATACCTGGGCAATGGGAGTTTTGAAGTATTCTGCACCCACTGGCCTTACATGTTCTTGTATGTCTGTTCCATTTCCTGGTTGCTCACATTCTGGAAGCTTTCTCCACTCATGCTGGTTTCACTTACTCATACTACTTCGTTGCCCATGAGAGCAATAATTCTTTAAAAGCAAGGTTAAACATTTTGTTTTGCAGGGATTAAGGAAGCAAGATGTTGACAATTCATTGCCCTTTTGCTGCTCTCAACCCTTTTGGCCTGGCAGTACTGCATGACCAGCAAGTGTCCAAGGGATGCTTTTGGGGAAGAATTTGAGGAACCATTAGGCAAATACATGTTTTCTGTTTATTAAAACCTCTAGTTTTTACTTGAAGCTTAAATAGTCAAGCTGTATAATACCTTTGGCATGCTGTAATACGTTGGTTACACTTGAAATTCCTTTGTGTTTGTGTTACTTTCACATTGTTTTTGTAAGGATAATATGCTTGCAATACTAGAACATTTGACACCTTATAAAAAATCATCTTCTCTCAATATACCTACATGCCAGTCTAACAAATCTCCCAAGTCTTTGTGATTTATTTTATTTCAGAAGCAGTCTGTGTACTGGTTCTTCTGACCTCAGCTAGGTCAATCAGCTTATGCCTCTGTGGGAACCACTTCTTTAATAATACCCCTGCTGTAATCATCAAAAACATTATTGAGGTCAACAGCTGAGACTTGAAACTAGGTTCTGAAAGAGTTCTAGGACTGGACTGAGTTTTAGGGCATGAGACAAATGAGACTGCAGATTGAGATATTGAAAATAAGCTTTTTTTTCAATAAAGAAACTTTAGAGAGAAGACCAGAGGAGAAGGTTTTATAACCACTCAGTGCTGTCTTTGTTGCCTTTTGTTTTCTAAGAGGAATTGTTGACCCTTCATGAGCATCTCTACAAATTATAGACAAAATGAGAGGCTTTTTTCCATCAAAACACGGAAAGGTGCTGGTAGTGAGTGGGATTTATTCAATCTCCAAGTCCTTGAGAACAGTTTAATCTAAGTTACAGGCAAAACTGTTGCTTGATTCCAACAGCAAAGACCTTAACTTGCTCTGAGAGGGATTCCTGCTTCCCAGGGTAGGACTCTATCAGCATAATAGAGGCAGATCTGTTGAGACATGCTTAGATTTTGGTTGAAGCTACATATGCATGTTTCCAAAGCTTTGCTTTGGGCACACTGCCATGTCTGTTCCTATGGACTTGAGAGACCCTTGGCAGTGGGAATGGATGAGTGGTGGCCACAGTCTAAGCCAGAGCTTGTAGCAATTGATGATAGGGAGATTTGCTTCAGATGTATATTCCTCATCTGTAATGTTGGTGTACCTCCAGTCTCATTTTTCCAGTAATATCCACTTTTTATTATTTTCCATTAATAAATAAGTATAAAATTTAATACCGTCTCTTACTAGTACTACTTACTCTATCTCTCAGCTAGTCTGTTATTGAGTCCTTCCCTTTCAACTCAGGGCATTGTTAGCTTACTTTATATAAACCTAAGTAAATTTCTTTGTTATCAGATCATTGCAACTGACATCTTGTTTACTGTAAATTCTTAGTTCATAGTTTTCTTTCTAACAAAGTGCTTTCTTAAAAACTGATAGGAAGATAGGAAATGAATGCTTAGATGCCAGCACACTGATAAGAAAACACATTCTCTTGTTCTAGGTAGATTCAGAAGATCACTTACAAATTGATGGCTGTCTTGACTTTGGGAGTTGTCTTCCCAAAAATATTGAATTACAATATGGTAGCATATTAGCTGTAAATTTAGGAAGTTCCCAGTTTCATTAGTTATTATAATTTTTGCATTGAAATTCCAAATGGTATAATCCTCAGTTATTAACATTTGAACAACTGAAATGTAAAAAAATTACTGGGCTCAGCTTCCTGATAGTCTTTTATCAACATTGCCACAATAAGAAAGTTACTGTAACCAGAACAATCTTCACAAATAGCTGCTAATTAGGCTGAGGTACGGAGAACCACACCACCAGCAAGAGATTTGAGGGCTACTTGGTACAAATGCTCTGTGATTTTTCTTGTGATAAATTTATGGACAAACTAGTTCATAGTGAAGGAAGACATAAGACTGTAAATTATATAAAGAATTGGGCCAATAGTACCTTAAATTTGACACTCAGTGTTGTGGAAACCTGAATTTGTCCAAGTCACAGTTTCCCTCAGATAAAATGGAAATAGTATTGTTACTTCACCTCAGAGACTTTCTGAATGTGACTTTGTTTATCTTTGTGAAACTTCTAAATGCTTTACATTACAGTATTCAGGCTTTTTAAAATACAATTTTATATACTTGAAATACAATTTTTGTATAGGAAGTAAAATCAATGTAATAGTTGAAGTTTAGTCTGAATGAGAAGAAGTGGATTCTTAAAATTTTGTTTATCCTGACGCATTGTAGAAGAGGTAAAATCTGTTAGGTCATGCAAAGAGATGACTTGTTGAAGAAAATGGAAAAATCTCAACGTTAGTTCTTTTGCTAGGTGTCTTGCAGAGAGACTGGAGGAAACCCTTGAACAGTGATCCTTGGGAGAGAGTAATCTATAGGGACATGATAGCATCTCTCCCTATGCTTGCACACTTTTTATCTCATGAAACTGCAGATGGATTAGTGGTATAAGTTTTACACACATGAAAATTCCTGCAGAGTAGTGTGCTTCTATATAGCATCTTTTGCTTTACTTTGGGGCTGGTATTCACTCTGTTTCGAACTGTGTTGGTTTTTATACCATGTCAGTTCATGCATGCTGACTTATACGTTGGAAACTTTTCCAAACAACTTTATTCTTATCTCGAGAAACAGCAGCAGCTACTATATTTTAATTAGAAGCTTGTGAACTTGCCCCGATGCTCTTCCACGTTTACTTGAAACTTCAGTGGAAGCTGCCGCTGAAATGCGGGAAGTGTTGTGTCCTCCCCTAGCTTGGTTGTGTTGGCACTTGTGCTCATAATGGTGACATGGTGAATCATGCCAGGAAATTTATCTGGCTGAAAATGAATCTATTTTTATTTTCCTAGCTAACTTTCAGATGATCATTTCCCTGACCTGACTCACCGTGTAGCTGCACAAACAGGAGAGCTGGCAAACACGGGAATGGGAGAGTGGCCATGTGGAAGGACAGGACAGCTCCCTGCTAGTGGCAGCCCTCACCTTTGCAAGAGTGAATTGGCTACAGAACTCACCTAAAACTTTTGTCACTACCACAGGACTCTGGAACAGCTAGTTTGTATTTCAAGATGGCTTTCTTTGAAATTCATGTTTAGAAAAGGGCCATTGACTTATTCTGTGCTAGTCCTAAATGTGATTGAATTAAAAAATGCCACCAGGAGGGTTAGCTAATTCCTATTCCTGTGTGTTTATAGTTTTTAAACAAACAGAATTTTTTCACATAAGAGTGACTTGGCGAATGTCTGGAACATTATGTCGTTCCTTAATCTAAATAACAGAGTACCTTTGTAACCCCCTTGTGTTTATAGCTTGAAAGGTGTTTAAAAAGAGTATTTTAACAAAAAACCACTCAAAGCTTATGATAGGTACTACTCTGAAGCTAGTGAGTTGTTGGCTTCTAGGTATTACTCCAGATTAAAATGATACTTGATGGTTTTTCAGAGTTCAGAATATTCATATTGTATTGATGGACAATCAGTGAAATTTCAGGTAATATTAATTTGTGAGTCTCGAGTTTTCTTGCAGATTTTCTGCTACATTAGGTAGAATTCTTGTAGAGTAGATTCTGTTTGAACTTCATTCTTTGCAATGAATACCCTACTTCTGGGTTTGCTTGATTATATAACAAAGTTTGGAGAAGGATCATGTTCTTTGATTTCAGCTTGCACATGAATATTTAAAATGAATTTTCATTGTAAACATTGTATTTAAGATCCCTTTGGATGGTTTTAAATCTCAGTATCTTTTAATTTACACCATGTGCATAGGATTTTATGTGAAACTGCTGTTGGCACAAAGAGGCTTATGTAGAGATGATGAACATTTTCCCTTTCCAGCTATCCTTGCTCCAAAGGAGACTGGGAATTGCTGTTATTTGCAGCTCTGTGGACAACCATGCTGATATTAGATGAAGTAAAAAGATTTCTTGGCAAATAGAACAAATGAAAAGTCAAAACCCCCAGATGAAACCAAACCAGCTGGTTTTAGGGATTCTTTCAAATACTTTGTGTTCCCCTACATCCTCTCCAGGGTAGAGAAGAAGATCCAAGAAGTTAGATGCAGATATTATTTAGTCTACAAATGGAGATGAAATAGTTATAGCATGTTATTTGTGGTATATAATACCACAATATGTGTAATACTTACTAATGTATTTATCTGAGATATGTTTTATGTGTCAGCTTCCTCTGTATCTGTGTAGTCATTAATAGATAATGACACAGATGTTGAGTGCATTGGTAGTGAGATTTTAAGGAATCTGCTGTATTTTTTGCTTGTTTATAATAATAAAACCAGTAATAATACATTATTACTATTAGTATAGTTATCCCCGTCCTTCAATAATAAAAACTTGACCCATTCAAATAAGGTCGCATTCAAGAAGTTCTAACATTAATAGGTTTTTTTGTGTCTTTCTGAGGAACATACTTCAATAATTTATTTTTGCATAAGAAAAGGCTGTTTTTATTGGGAGGCAATGTGAGTGCAGAAGCATCATTGTGTAGTCATCCAGAGTGTGTCTGACCTTTCCTCACAAAAGGAAAGTATTTCTATGAGTTTTGGTGGATAGAAAACCACAGGTTGTTATATTCAGTGAGATAATTGTCACTGGTAAATTACCTCACAGTAAGCATTTGTATATTTGTAGTAAATACAATCTTGCATTATAACTTTAGCATATTAATAGCCTTTCCTTTCTTGCAATCCACTATATTCCCTAAAAGCCATCTGTGGTTTGTGAGCTGTTGATGTCAATATATTTGTAGCTTTAACATAGGGGAAAGTTTTATATTGATTACATGCATAGTTTATAAAAATGGTGGCTTACCATGATCTCTTGTCTTTCGCAAATTAACATATTTAAAAATGCTCCAAATAACTTGTCATCTTTAGAATTCCTTGAAAAGCTGCTTGTATTTCTTCACTTACAGTGTGATATTTTATTTTTTTTAACACACAAAGCAAGAAATTAATCTATTTTAATCTTTCCTCGGAATAGATAAATATTAGGAATTACTCTACTGAGAAATTCCGTGCATTGTGATTTAACCAATGTCTGAGGAATGCAATATTGCTGTTTAGAACACACCCAATAGGAAGAGAAATGTGTTTCAAAATGCACCATCTGAAACACAGAAGGTTTTAATTTGTGTAAAGCCTTGCAGAGACTTTGAATCAGAAAGCTAGAACTCCACAAAGCATGTGAAGTTGGCAGTTTCCTTAAGTCCTCATTGTGAGAAAAGAGGTGTCTTTTTGTAAATCTTAAGTGGACTGATGTTTGTTTTTAACTGTGGAATGATGTGAGCTGCTGTGGAGCCTGGGCTATCAAGCAGGTACCAAGAGCAGGAAAACTTTCTGAGTCTGTTTTAAGGATAATCTCCAAGGAAATAGCTTTTTATGCTCATGCTTCACTGGGTAGCACTTTTTTCTGAAAGAAAAATATGCATTGATGCATATTTTCAGCTTTTCTAAGAGTTAGAGATTCTGTTCCTAGTTTGAAATTGTAAAAATGGAAGAATTTGTAATGTTTTCAAGATATTTTTGTTTTGGTTCATACTGTAACTCTCACTGGATATTTCTGGTGTAAAAATCTGTCATTAGTTTTGCTACACATTTCCCTTGGCTGGAGTTGCTCTCTGGTCTTGTTTGAAAGAGTCACTGGTAAATGCTACTGTTTTTGTGTGGCTCTAAGCAGCTCTTGAGCCTGCTGAGTGTAGAGAGTCAATGGTAAAATGGGAAGGATGCAGAGAATGGAGAAATTTAAAAGATAGGTTAGATAGGCTGGGAAAGTGAGCAAGTTTGGTATGAAAATGAGGTACCTGTATTGCTAGATACAACATCAAGGAATTATAAAATAGAGAAAGTTGAATGTGGAGACAGGGTTTCAGAAAAAAAGTACTGAAAGCTTGCAGGAACTGATAATTTTTAGTTACTTAAGAAAGCATGCGAAGTCTCTAAAACGAACAAGAATTCCATGGTAGTTGCAGTAATTTCTGCCATGCTGCCATACATCCTTGTCTTTCAGTGTTTAGAAGATGAAGTTAAAACCATTATTTGTTCATTTGGGGTTTTTTGAGTGCTTTGTTTACAATGCTATTATATAATCATAAGGAGAAAATAGAGACAAATAAAATTTATCCCTGAGAACTCCCAGCTCAAAGTCTGCACTGAAAAGTAAAAGAATACAAGAAAGGAACAAATTTATATATCTCGGTAGTAAGGTGCCTGTCATCTGGGGATTTCAGTAAGGAGCTAGCATTACAAATTGGCAAGGCAACAGTTTCATTTACCAACTAAATAAGATACGGTCATAAAAATCCATGTTTTAAAGACCAGGGTGTGAAACTTCAACTCAGATATTGCTTTCCATCACAACATATGGATGTGAAAGCTGGAAATCCAACAAAGGTACAGACATCTAAATGCCTTTGAAAGCAAATGCCTTAGAAAAATACTATGTATTAAATGGAATGAATTTATAACAGATGCCAAGATTCATTAGACAGCTCAAAAACCCCTTGGCTCTAAAGTTATCCAGAAAAGAAGATGGAATTATCATCTGGAACATATGTTAAGAATGAAGCCAGAGCATCTGTCATGGAAAGCATGCCACTGGGCAGCTGGAGGAGCACACAAAAAGCACCAACTGAAAGAGTCTCTCTCCATCAAACAGCGCCAAAGGTAAAAAGGTTGTGGGACATCACACTGAATGTGCAAGGAGTGGTTCAGAGCAGACAAAAACTGCACGCGGCTTTTTGACTCTGTGGTCTTTTTGTTTTTTTTTTCAGTGCTGTAAACTGAAGAGTTTTGAGTTGTTTTCTCTTAATATTGCAGATAGCAAGGAGTGATTAAAAGCTGAAGGTCAGAAGTAAAAAGTACAGATTAAGTAGAGTATTTAATTATAATGTAATTTAGTTTATTTTAGAATTTGTATATAATTTCAGCCCTGAAAAGAGATAAAGTTTGTGTAATTAAATAAATATTCAGGTGCATTTACACTGATTAGCTTAATGTATAATAGAGCATTCAGGATTATTTCAATAAAAATCCAGGGTTATTTTATCCAAATAACCTGCAGTTGATGACAGTACTATTTTCTCTGAGAACACTTGCTCTTATATTTTTGTACTTACTTCACTTCATAGGAGTTCTGGAATTTCCAAACCAGCATCTCTCTGCAGTATAGTGTCTTTTAACTTGCCCTACTACGAGCCTAATGTTGCAAAGGTTTGTGCTGGAAACAGCAGAATTTAAATTTTATAAAAGACTTTTAGTTGAAATGGAAGCTTTCAAATCTGTTATCTCAAGCTGTCTCTTGCTCATGCGTTATGCAAAACGTTTTATTAAAATATAACAATCTCAACAAAGTTTGTCCAAAGTAAGCATTCAGTAATGTCTCAGACTTGGTAAATAGAATTGGTTTGTGTTTTGTTTTGCCCTTGTGATATTCAATGGGGAAAAAAATCTCCCAAACAGGGGTGTGTGTGGGTGTGGGTGTGTTACTGCTTTTTTGTTTGCTTCCTTGGTTCCTTTGGGAGTGGAGTTTTTTTTTTTTTTTGTTTTGTTTTTGTTAATTTGGGTTGTTTGTTTTTTCTTCCCTCACTGAATCATCTCACTGACTCCCAGCCTAACACATGGGAATGAGTGTATCCTGTGAGAAGTTTGAATAACTCATTCACCTTCTAGATGCATCTTAGGATTTGAAGTAGTAAACTAAGACTGTTAGTTCCACTTAGCAGGATAACATTTAGGCAAAATGAATAACTCTTCAGACATTTCCAGAGTTTTCTGATATCTGCAGCTTTTCTGCTTTTTCTGCTTACAGTATGATGAGTGTTACGGTGATTATTTCTTAAAGCCTCATAAAGGAGAGTAAAGCTTTTGAATGCAATTCAGCTATGCTTACAGGCTCAATGTTGAGGAAACAAAATTTGGTTTCATTTTTCTTCTAAAATATTGACAGATATTATTTTTATCCCATTTACACATTTGGTGTTGATGGAGCTCAGTTCAGGTGCCTTCCTCTCATGCATTGGAGGTAAGGCATCTAGCTTTAGTCTGTCCTGCAGAGCCTACACAGTCACGATTTTCTGCTTCAATAGGTTCTGCATCTGATTTATTGTGTGATTAGGTCCAGTTAGGATTGTAGCTAAAACTAACGCATTTTGTCAGAGGTTTTCCATTCTGTCAAATTGAGAGCAGATTTCAGTTATGTTATATGGAAAAATTAATCCAGCACACTCCAGAATAACTCTTTTCGTTTTGTTTCCATGGACATTTGCTCTTCTATGTGCATAACTGAAACTTCTGTGTATCCAGATTGTAATAATGTACTATTAGTAGTATTGAAGGCAAACTTAGAAATAATGTCTCTGGCAATGAAAGAAGTGAAAAGACATTGTGTAATATACTATTTCAAGTTATGTGTTGCCTAGAGGTTTGAAATTCCTGTGCTCACTGCTAAAGGTTTTTGCTCAAGAGTACATAACAATAAAAAACCTTCAGGAGCTAAAAATACTGGATTACTGTATTCTTTGACCTGTGGTCAGAGAGTTGGCAGGAGTCACCATGTATTGTTTGTTCAAGGTTTGTTTGAAGAGAACAATTATAGGATGATCATTAAAAATATTGACATATTTTTCAGAAGCAGAGGATTAAAAACACATTTTTAAGAAAGAAGGTTTTTAAGTATTAAGTTTGATTGCATAAAACAAAGTAGGAACAAAAAGAAAACATTGTTTGAATTTTAAATTGAAACCCAGTTATTAAGGAAGTGGTTGTTTGTTGAAACTGTGTATATTTCTGTGCATTTTCACTGTAGCGTTCTGATACAATGTACTACAGAATCTAATTTAACATAATCTTGATCTCTTAAGAAAGATAGGCAGCCCCTCCATGTAGAAGGTCTCCAGTAGGATGAGAGGAGTCCGTGGTGGCGTTTTGTCAAAGACTGTAAGGAGAGTCTTCATACAGTCCCGTTTAATGCACAGTCAAAATCATTCTAGACATACAGAGTAATAGTTATGACTAAGAGGGTTTACTACGTTGATAGCCTTGAATGAGTGATTCTCTGGTGTTGAACTCTGGTTTGCATAGATGAGAGTATGTGGGTTCCCACAGTACAGCTCTGCTGAGTTTATGCCAGGTTTTTTACTAAATTAATTCTGTAATAAAATTGGAATGTTTCAGTCTTTGTCTTTCTGCTGTGTAGGGTCAGCACGCTTGCGTTGTTTTGTCCTTGTCCCTGATTCAACTTTATTCCTTTCGTAGCTGGGTTGAGATGTTGTTTTGGGAATTGCCTGTGAAGAAGGACTGGCATTTCCCTCCACTTTCCCTTTGGATGTACTGCTGAGTGTAGTCACTTGTGCTCCTCCCAGAAACTGTTTAAAGCAAAATAAAATTTCCCCTCCAAAAACACTTTTCTTAAAACCTAGATAATTTTTAATTTTATGATCTTTATAATATTTGATAAGGTGACTGTTATCAATGTTGTACCTATGATGACCAAAGAGTGCTTCCTGTGTATAAAAACTGTTTATTGAACAAATGGAGAGTTGAAGTGTAGATACTCTTAATAAAGCAATAGAGAAATGTATCACTTTCTCATTAGCCTCGCTAAGCTGGGAGAACTAGTATGGTTGTCCTTATATTGTAACCACCTACTAAAATAACTAGATAAGTGCAAAAATACTAGTCTGTGTTTCCAGCAAGGCTGCTGCTTAAGATTATACATTGATACATTTTTATTTGACTTAAAAATGTAACATTGAAAGAAATTTTTGAGTGTTAAAATTGTGTATCCCCCATTTTGATGCAGAATCAAAACCAAAATAAGTCCATGCATGATGTTTGTTTTGGATGTTCTTGAAAGCTCCAGTGACTATTGGACACAAAGAGCTCTGCAACTTAACAAACTTTATTTGGACCAACTTTCTAACAACATGTAGTCTAAATTTCCCTGCTGATCGTTTTTTGTACTGCCATCTGTAGATGTGAAGCACAATTAATCACTGTCTTCCTTATGAGACTCTCATATTTTGAGATTATTATATTCTGCTTTGCTCTTACTCCCTACCATATTCTCTGTTCTAGGATAAGCCTAGTTATTTTTAGTGTACTTCAAACTTGGTATTTTCTTAAAAACAAAAAAAGCCCCTATACACAGTCTGGTTCTCTCAGGACTATTACCAATTTAGTGGCCCCTCTCTTAATTTGTTAATGCTCAAAATCTGTAAATGCTGATATTTCAGAGCTATTATCTTTGCCAGATAAAAGGAATAAATACTTATTTTAGTTATTTTTTTCTTGATTTGTGTACAAAATCTTTGTTAATACGTAGTATAATGATATTTACCTCTTATGTTATTTGTCCTTTTTGTAACTTCATTGCATTGCTTGTTCTACACAGATTTTTCTAAGACAAATTTCTGAATCTGGACTATTGTAAAGAACTCTTGCTGTCTCGGCATCTCCATATGTGACTGACTTGTAACTGGATGATAAATTTTTTTTTACCTTTAGAATGTTTATTTTGCTCTTTATTATTCTGTATCTGATTTGCTAAGAGCATCCTTACTCCAAATGTGTTCTATTAAAATGTACTAATCTGTTCTGTGGGGGTTTTATTTCTTGTTGGCAAGTAGCTTTTTTATTATACGCAAATAAATAATCTCTTCAGTGTGTCTGTGACTGTCAGCTCACTGATCAGCTAAAAACAGAATTCCAAGAAATGAGAAATGGAGAATTATTCTTCTTTGCATCATTTGATATGTTAGGGGGAAAAAATATCTGAGGCTTTTAATGAGTGGTGACATCAGAGTGATCGAGGATATTTTGATTGTTCTGGGAAGCTGGATGAATAATACTCAAATTCATTTTAAAATCTGTTGATTTCCATCAACTGTAATAGTGTTATTATGATCTTATATTTTATTTACACATCCTATTACATTTAAATTTGCCTATGACTTTTTTGTGCTAAGGATTTTTAGTTTGTGTGCTTTGGTGTATGTATTATAAAGAAAGCTGAAAATAGTATTTGACTGTTTGTGGGTTTTTTTAATATTTTAATATTTGTTTCTATTTTGAGTGTTTTAGTAATTGTCAGTCTTCTCTGAAGAGACAGACGACCTCTTTAAATCAAAATAACGTATTTTTGCAATGTTTTATTCACTGAGAAAATAAAGCAATTTTCTGTTTACTTATATAAGGCTTACTGTTTTCACCTGAGGAAAATAAATATAATAAATAGTGATATTCTGAACTGCCACAGGTAGTGAAGGTACCCTGAGCAATGATCTGCGAAATCTTTGAGCAATGATCACCACAGAAATCTTGCTTTGATAAAAGATTGGATGGTCTTTACTTGTGACTCCTACTATCTGTTGTGGGAGGATTACAAAGCTCTTTAAAAGTGAGTCTGTACTTAGATGGGATGGTTATTTCAGTGCATTTGCTTCTGTTAGAGAAGTTTGCTTTCAGGTTTGTGCTAGTGCAAATTTTAAAGAGAAAATACATATATATAAAGTTTTTTTTTTTGTTTGTGGGTTTTTTGGGTTTGTTTTGTTTTGGTTTTCTTTTTTCTCCCTCTTTCCTCCCTGTTCCCTCCCACATCTGTGCATTTGTTTGCAAAAAGGGGCTCTGCTGTAATAGGGTTGGGGGTGGAGTTGATCCAGCAGAACTTTTCTGCTACTGTGTTTTCCTTGGCTGTTCCTTTTGTTCCAGCAGGTTGTAAGTGTGATTATCTAGGAAATAAACTTCTAAAGTGCTTTCCCCTGTCCCTTTCCCTTGCCTCTAGCAAAACTGACTGTCCGTGTTCCTAAGCGGTGCTGTGCGAAAAGTTCCTGCATGTGTCCTGGCCGTTCAGGGGATGCTCCCTGTGTTTTTGGGAAACTTGCAGGCAGTCTTCTGCCTGATGCCTCTGCCACATACCTCGGATTTTAGAGCTTGGGCAAGGTAATTCCTGGGAGAGCAGTCACACGTGGCTGGCTGCTGTAGCACAGGAGTTCACCTTGCTCCATTTAACACCAGACAGAGCGAGTGCAGCACCTGAGGCTGCTGGAGAGGAGATAATCTTCTTACAACCCAGAACAAATCCCTCGGTGCAGGAGGATTCCTCCACGTTCTGCCCGATTAAAAGGTGGGGATTTCCTGCAGTGGGTAGGCTTTGCTCTCACAAGACACCTACATTAGCAGGAGTTTGCACTGCAGTTGAGACCTAAATGCAGGACATGTGGAGAGGGTTTTTTTTTAAATAAAAGGTTTTCCCCATAAAGCAGTAATTTTTGACATTAAGTTCACAGCTTCAGCCTTTGGGCGTCTACAGAAATATTTGGGATGCCAACCCCCCCAAGACAGATCAGTCAGGTTTAACTTGCTGATCACAGGTGCCCAGTATCTGGGTGCCTAGGAATATGTAGCCAGCAGTAATCTCTGTTTCTGATAGATGTTTGTTCTGATTTCCCTTCTTGCCCCTCCCAGTCCCAGCCCCCAGCTTTGCCTGATCTCCATCATCTGGGACTTCACACAGGATACATTGGTAAGCATGTACTTCTGAGGGCTTGGATTATTTTAGAGATGGCAAGTGCTATGTAATCCTAGGCTGGAGATATTAAACTTGGTATGGTATTCCTAGGAAGTTATTGTACTTTTCCGTGTAGATTTTTACTTAAATTCAATGCACTCTGATACAGTTTTTGTTGTAGCATGGAATTTCACACTCCTTTTGTAGTTTTAGACTCACATTCCCTACTTATTAAGCAAATTGGGTGTTTTAATGTGGTGCTACAAGTGCTCATTAAAGCTATTTTTCCAACAGCTGATCATTATTTCTCCCTTTTTTGATTTTTTTTAAATTTCCTTTTTTTTAAATTTGAGAAAGCTAGCCAGCAGAGATTTTATTTCATTTGTTCTGTGTGAAGTAGTAATTTCCTTTTCTATTCTTTGTTCTTACAGCCTTTAAACGCTTAGAAATTTGTTTTCAGTTGCTGCAAGTAACCTAAAAAAGTTTCTGTCTGTTTTATTCTTACCTATGGATGTAGCTGGATGCTTTGTTTATAGTGCCAGACACAATAAGGACTCCATAATCAGCTAATGCTTTTCCAAATGAGTCAAGTGTTTTGGGAGTGTGAATCAGCTTTGAGACCTACTTTTCAATTTTGAAGTCACTCGTCTGAGAAGCATGAAGCACAGAAATAGGAGAGGCAGGACTGCAAACTTTGCTGATTTTTAAATCAGCATTTTATTTGTAAAACATGGTATTTTTAAATTTTCATAAACTTATTTCAAAATCAAATTGTTTTTGTTGGTTATGACTGTCCAGTGGCCCAGCTGGCATTGTTTTCAGCAATCTAGATTATACGTCTCTTTAATGTGTGTTTTGACTGCATGCTGCGTAAATTACTTTCCTGGATGAAAAAACCTTACGTGAACAGTCTTTTTGCAGTTTAACATTGTAGATTTTTTTCTACAGAACATAAGCACAGTGATATATAAGCTAATACAGAAGTAGTGTAAAATGGTGGTACTGGAGAAATTTTGAATCCTGACCTAATTCACTTTAACTTTGCAGTAGCAAATTTTGCCTTTTCTGCTTTTAGAACTCTTTTTAAAAGACATAATTTATTCAGAAAACATATACAGCAAGAACTGCATTTTTATTCTCTTCTATAAAGTAATGTTTGCCTAATGGTATATGCGGATTATATTTGTGAATTAGTACACTTTCACAAAGTGCAAATTGGAAATTAATTATATTTTCAAATATTCACTTGTTTTATCATATCTGAATGGTTCTTGGTACAAATGTCTGCACTATGAATAGGATCCTTGTTTGGAGAAATATTTTCACAATTATGCTCTAGTACCTTAACTTTTTGCTTCATTGCCATTAGATTTGGAAGACTTGAAACCTGCTGGAAGTGTGGTGATAAACACAGATAGGAGGTAAAATGCTTACTGTTCTAGTTGTCAATATTTGGGGTGGAGAGGAAGGACCTGGGTAAAGACTTGTGAGTAAAATCATTTCAGTTCACATCAGAAGTGCAAATTATGACTTAAGGGAGTATTGCATTAAGGGAGTGTAAGGGAAATTTATAATAACCATTAAATATTTAATATATCTGTAATGATAAAAAATTTGCTAGTGAAGACATTAAAAAAGCTCATTATTGAGCTTCAGATATTGAAATGAGGTTTCTAAGACCAGACAGGAAATGTTTAAATACCTGAAAGCTCCCTTACAAATTTTTAGTATTGTTATATGTGAAACTGTGAGCATATCTTAACATTTCACATATACAGTGAAAGACTGCATCGATAAAAGTACCCAAGCCTGTAGTAGTTGAATCAAACTCTGTAATGTTACTCTGTAAGGTAACTGAATGCTTATGTTCCACGGGAGGGTTTGCCTGCTCTGATGAAGGTCTCTGATGTCTGTGCCGAGCCCTGTTGAGATGGATTTGAATCACTGCCAATGCATTTCTCTGGCATGTTACAGCCTTACTTCTTACAGTGGTAATTTTGCCTTAAAATGATAGATTTCCAGATAATATGGCACTGCATTTTAAATACACACGCTTTTGGAATTTGAAGGTGAAAAATAATAACAAAAAGCTGAACAGAGGCCTGGGCACATCCTCTGCCTTATGACTGCTGCTGGGTTGCTTGGGGCTTCTCAGGGATGCCTCCTGCCTGTGGCTGGTGCCTCTGATGGGCAGAAGAGCCACGTAGATCCCTGCATCTCAGCAGAGTTTTGCTTGAATTCAGCCCTCGTGACCTGTGCAGGTGGCTGCTCAGAGAACTTTAAAATAAGTGTGATAGGTCAGGCATAGCTAGTGTTTTTACCAGTCTTCTGCTGTTATTCTACCTGAATGAGTAAATCTGTTAGTTAATGCATTTTGTGTTCTCTCTTTTTCTCCCTTTTCTTCCTAGTCACCAGGATGTTGAAACATCAATACCAGAATTTTACATCCCTAAGGGTAGGGCTCTCTGTTTTTCTGAAGATACTGCTCCCCTGCTGGATGTATTAACTTTTTGAGGAGGTGCCTGAATAAAGAGTTAGGGTCTGCCCTCAAATAATATGGAATTATGCTTATGCAGCTTACAAAATTACAAGGTTATGTAATTTTTTTAATGCGTAATTCCTTTAATGTTAAAAATGGAAAAATTTTAAGTCCACTGTTCACATAATTGCAAACTCACAGAACGCAGACAAAATCATAAAATATTCTTAAAAATGTGAAGAGGACAATTTATTGCTTACTTAGATCTGTGAAGGAATCTCATAGTATATTGCTGGTATGTTTTCCAGAAATACTGTTACTCTAATTCAACCCACCTTGAGAACTAGCGATAAAAATCTTGATGCGAAACACACTTTCACAGCAAAAGAGTGCAGGTGCAAAATGGAAAAGCAAGCGTTTTTTTCAAGTGGCATTGATTGTTTTCTGTGCAATATGTAGGAACACCAGAATATTTTTAGATGAAAAAGATTAAAAAATTATCCATTGCATTTGTGATAGCCTATATGTTTGGGTTAGTTATTTATCATTTGCAATATCCATAAAGCTATCTTAAGCATCCTAATTAGGTTTCAGCTTTTCAGAGGGAGGCTGGGAGGCTCTTGTGCAGTTGTGGCACGGTGCTGGGGTGTGTGCAGCACAGCTGCTTTCTGATGTCAGTCGCTATTTCAATGACACGAAAGTGGGAGAGGAAGAGCGTGAAAAAGGCAGACAGTTTTTAAGAAAAAAAAGTGTCATCAGTAAGCAAATTATTTTTGCCTGTTTTGTTTTGATTAGGATATGAACTAACAAATAAAGTCTGATTGCTACAAAAGAAATTACATCTGGAGAGTTTAACTGGGGCACTTTCAGAAACTTTTTGGTGAAATGTGTCTTTTTTTTGCCCCTGTGCTGGGAAAAGTCTGGATTTTCTTTGGCAAAAATCCTGATAATACACATAACTCACCTGACCTGCAAGCAGAGCAGAATCCTTTCCTCTCAGTGCTCTCTGTTTGGATTTCAGTTTGTGCTATGTTCAGGGACACTGGATGAAGGCTTTCCTGTGGAAAAGGGGAATAGCTGCAGGGATCTATGTGTAAGGTGTTAAGTGCTTGATGAGCAGGGTGAACATTCCTGGGTTTATTTCCTCCCTCTGTAGGCATCCTTTTGCTATGCTGATGATAGTATGGTATCCTTTGGGTTTTTCTTTGGGTTTTCTTGAATTTTGTTGACACAAGTTGAAAGAAACACAGAAAATTTCTACTGGTCTTTTTTGATCTCCGTTTCCACTGTGAAGTGAAAACTGTTTCTTGAAAATCTTTTCTAGGATGGACTTACAGTTTCCTTTCAGCCTTTCCCTGGCACATGGGTTTTGTGGAAGGGCAGGAAAAGTGAATATGTGGGCATTGGTAGTGAAGGAACTTTCTGGATTTTGTTTGTTGTTCTCTTTTCCAAAGAAAATCAGGGAATTGTGAAAACTTTGGAGGGGCTGCATGTATTAACAAAGTGCTTAATAAAAATTATTAAATAGGTCTTTGGCCACTGAAAAGCTGGACCATGCTTATTAATAGTTGTCATAAGATCACTGATTTAGAAGTATAAAGATTGTTGCTTGACGATACCAAATAAAATTTTGTGCTACCATTTAAAACATGGTTTGCATACTGACTTTGGTTTGTTTATTCATACACTTAGAGCAGTCTGAATCACAGTTGGTTTTCTATGGCTTTTTATTGCATCTCTTTATTTGACTGACCTCAAAAAAAAGGGAACTAGATGATGATGGTAAACATTAAAATTTACTTTAAAAAATATATAGATATTACTAGCACACACTATTTCAGTTAAAAAATAAGTTTGTTAAGAGGATATGTGTATTTTTTTCTTATGTGGCACAGCTATTTCTGTGTTATCTTCAAAGCACTCTTGAGGAAATAATACATGCCTTGTGAGGATTTCCTTTGAAGGTAGGTATGATTTCTATCTGAGTATCATCTGTATCTTCAGAACATTCCTAAAGAGATGTGAATCAACACCTGCCCAATTGAGGGCAAGGAAGCAGCTTTTCTGTCTTTATACCTGTACTCAAGTGTATGGAGGCTGGTTATTAAAAAAAATATTGTGAACTTCATTTAATGTTTCAGGCAGAAACACACCTAGGTGCATGGTTTTCATACCAGACTTTTTTTCTTCTATATGGGAAACTTCATTTGCTATGTGAAACATGTAGGATGAACACTTTAAAATTAGTACTGCTGCCTGCAGATGGTCCAGTTAGTTTGGCTTTCAGTGTTGAGGACAGTTCCCCTCAAATCAGATGTAGAAAAACTACTTGGAATTATAATTTTAGCAAGCTTGTCTAGACATTATTTTTTTTCTTTAATTTTTAAGTGTGATTTAAAAAATTTTATTTACAGTACAGCTGTACTAATGAATTTTCATGCAGTAATTTTTCTTTTTGTGTTGAAAGTATTTTCAATATTTACTTTAAAATCTATTCTCCACTCTCATATTGCCCTTGAATGTTTGATACTATAGAAATTATGTTTGGATATGATCTTGTGCTATAATTGGCCCATGATATTTTGTATACCAAACTCTATACATTAGCAAATTTAACTAGAAATGCTGCATAGTGACACATTGTACTTTAAAGTGTAAACATTTATAGAGAAAAGTAGCAGATGATGGAATTAAAGTTAGGCATCCTTTCCCCCTTTCTCCACTCAAGCTTTTTTCTTTATAAAAATAACAGGGATTTTTTCTTCTCTTCTTTCTTTTCAGTTTCCCCTTTCCTCCTTTCTACCAGTTAGTTTAAATTCATTATGATATCATTACACACATAGTTAGGGTTTGTTAAATTAAATTAATTTTTTGAAATTTCTTGTCTGCAATTTTAAAAGGGTAGGTTTAAGTTAAGTTTTGGCTAGACCTTTATAAGTGGTTAGTAAAACCTATAGACAATCACAGGAATAACTTAGCCATTTTCAGAACTGCTGGAAAATTTATTCCATGTTAGTGTTTCCTTATGTGTGTTCATGCATCTTTAAAGGGGAGTTTTGACAGTGGAAGCAATAGGAACCTTCCTCTGAGTTTGGAGGAGAAAATAATAAATTACTGAATTATTTGTTTTACTGTTTATGGAAACATGTTATGTCATGCTAATTAAGAAAAAGTTGGTAGAAATATTAGTGTCATCCTTTTAATTGAAAGTATTGGTTGTTCTTTGAACCTTTAGTTGTCAATTTTGTGCAAATTAATGGCTTTATAGTATTGTTCCTGAAGAAACTCTAAATACAAGCCTTCGGTAGTGATGTAACCTCTTTCTCTTCAAACATTTCATGATTTTATAGTGAAGTACAAATTTTCTTGAAGGAGCTCTCTACTGATGTGCCTAATACTTTCTAAGACTTGAGGAAGTATGGATTGTAAAAGTAATTTGGTTTTTATTTTTTGTTAATACCAAGACTTTAACTTCAGTGGTTTGTGATGAAAACATTTAAAATGTTATTATGCCTGTATTAAAACATCTTTATTATTTCTTCCATAGGTGGTGATTTATTGGGTAGTTTTTTAGACTGAAGATGTTGTTGGAATAGCTATCACAACAAAATAAATCAGATTTGTGAATGACATCTACCCAGACTGGTATAGTTTATTGTGAAGTAGGCTTGACCAAATGCACCAAACCTGGCATTTTAGTGGGTACTGTTAGCTTAGGTTATATAACATTGCTTTTTGATGCCATATCCTTCCAACTTTACCCTCGTATTTTATAGAATATAAGGCAAATATGGAATGACTCACTTCTCATCCATGCCCATGTCAAGCTTAAACACTGTTTTTTCTGACCTGAGGTGATGTGTGAAAGGTGAGCTCTTCTGTGTTGATTCAGTATATTCAGGTCAGCAGAGATTCCTGATCTTCTCCAATTCTTTATTGTAAATGAATACCATGTGATATTTTTTTGTTGGAATTCATTCTCTTCAGGTTATTCCTCCTAATTAAGGTAACTGGTATTTTAGTGTTGCTGATGTATCCATAAAGATTGTCTTCGTAGCATTTTTGTACTTGAAAAAGTAATATTAATTAAAAATAAATGGTCTTTTTTATTAATAACCACATATGCAAAAAAGGAACATCTGCCTTCCAAATGTTATTCAATGATTGTAATTAAAAGGTTAAATAAAAGCTGAGGCAAGCTTTGAATTTTGAAGCATTTGCAACAGCTAGTAATCTGACTTACTGCAGACATTTTTGTCAAAGTTGAAAAAGTTAGAGCTAATTAATTTCTTGGGAGACATATGATGAAATTGTAGGTGTGATAACATATTTGAGTAACATATGGTCGTTATGGGGCACCTTTCTAATGACTGAGCACCAAGTTAAATATAGACTTTCCATTTTTTCACTTCTTCTATTAGTGGTTCTTTGTTACTACAATTTAAACTCATTTTCTGTCATGCATGAAATAGGATTCTTTATATGTTTGTAAGAAATTAAAAAAATATTGCCACGACAGTGCTGCACCTTGGTGAAATTTACTGAGGCATCACAGTTCATCTGTGACAGCCTTTTGATTTTGGTAGCATTAATTGTGATTATTTGCATTTTGACCTCTACTTCATAAAATGTGAAACTTGTGACAAAATGTTTAGATACATGTCCCCAAGGTAAGAGAGTAAAATATTTTTTGAGAGATTGGTACAAAATACATATTGCTCCCCCTATATGTTATATATTGAAATTTGCTTTAATCAGCTATTGTAATGTATTATGTCGTAAAAAGGAGGACAGGGGTATTTTTGGAACACTTTCTGATTCAGTCTACATAGCCCTAATAAACTGTATTATGTCTCTTGAGAGGCAGTTCTGTTGTTCCTTAGGAGGCTGTAAATAAAGATTGTAAGAGAGTAAACAAGTGTTGTATTTTGTAATTAAAGTAATTAGAAGCTTTACCTAGTTTTAAGTTTCATTTATCTATTATAATAACCTAGAGCAAATTTCAAGCTTTATTATTTCAGAGTCAGCAAGCAGAATGAGAAATTCAGGATCGAATAATTTAGTGATGGTGACACATGAATGAGGAAGGAAATAAGAATGTTTCAGGTGAAAATGAGGAAGAACAAAATGGAAGGAGAAAGGTAGGGTGATTTTTGGGTAGGGATGGAGAAAGTAATGAATGCATGAGAAAGCTGCTGTTTGTGGTGGGAGAAGATAAAAGGATACATGTTGATGGAAGCTAGGAGGGAATTGTGTTCTGAGTTTAATATTTTGCAAGTCATGTTTTTTCCTGTATTTCAGTATCAACTGAAATGCAAACTGTGGGTTGGCTTGTTTCTTCTTTTCCTAATGAAAGTGACAGTTAATTTGGTTCTAAAGGAACTCTATTGCTCATAAATTTTGCTTTGCTGGAGAGGATGCTGGATTATCACAGCATCTCACTTCACAGTAGCTGCAGCTTCAGTTCCGAAGCTTTGTCATGCGGTGTTTACTGTGGCTACAGAGCAAAGAAGGTGTCAAAGGGATTTTAATTATTACTAGGAGCATGGTAGTGATCATTATTTGAATGTAGCCATCTATTTCTTACAGGAGAGTGAAGAAACGGTGCTGATACTTGGAGAAAATCTCATACTGCTGGGAAGGAGCAGTAGATTGTGTCTTGGTATCTGGGGTATGAGTGGAGAGGGAAGCAACCTGGGGAACACAAGGCTTCCTCAGTGCCATGGGAGTGCCTTGTTCATGCAGCCGAGACATCCAGCAGTATGCACAATGTCGTTTGGGCATTCTTTCCTGCAGTGATTATGTTTCTCTTTTTGGTAATTTTTGTACAAAGGAAGCTTTAATATGTTTCTTGGTGTGTGGAGTTTTTGACTAACTGAAATGAACTTTGTGAATAAGTTCCTCTTTTGGTAGCAGGAAGGGATGAGTACCTGTTGACAGTACAGGTGGAGTGATGGGGTGGGGAGGCAGACTTGTCATTCATTCAGTTCACACTAAATGTTCAATTTTCATAAGCCTGATGTGCTATGTACATGAGACAATTGTATATTTTTATTTTAGCTGCTTCCTACAGGTGACATTTGTATGTTTTTATTTTAGCCTGTTTGCCTACAAGTAGGTGTGCTTAATTATGGAGTGCTCGCCTCTGAAATCATCAGTATTGTACTTCTAATGCATGAATTATGTGGCCAGATGTGATAAGATCAGGGCTTCAGCTATTCGCATATTTCATTACTTATTGTTAAAAACCACTGAAGCCCAGAATGGACTAGTGATCAGGGCACAGGATGTATGTTAAAAATCTAATTAAAAAAAAAGCATCTTGAGGCACATGATGAACTCTCACATCTAAGCATTTTTGGATGCTTTCATAGCCATCTGTAGAGGAAGGATCATTGATTATGCATCAGCCAGATAAAAGAGATCATTCTGATACATTTCTTCCTTCACCAGATATCATTTTACTGCAAAATACTATGGTATATTGATTGAATGATAAAACTAGGTTTTTAAATGGATAGCAATAAAAGCATACTGTATAAAGAACACAATTATATGCTACAGTGAAAGGTTGAATTTATCTTTGTGGTTATTGATAGCTGTGTAAATCATAGGAAGAAGGAAAATACAGATGAATTAAATTTAAAACAAATCACCATCAGACCACCCCCCACGCTATTAGTGAGCTTTTCTTCTGAGTTGAAAGACTGTAAAAAATAATATTAACAAACCACGTTCCTACTTAAAACTTTGAGTGTTCACTTGAGTATTATTTAGCGTTATGAAATTAATAATTAAAAAAAGAGGTATAGAAATTTGTTTGTTATGATAGACCAATTTGCTTTCTGTATTTGTCTGGAAGATAAAGTGTATTTTACTGAGACTGTGCATCATAAATTAAATATTACAAATTAATTAAATCTATCAGTTAAATTCTATAACATGTGGAATGAGCACTAGTTTATGAAGCGAAATAAAAGACAGATATTCATAGTTTCATATGGAGGATGGATGTAACATAGAATAAATCCCTGTTGTGTTGCTGATCACTTTGTTAGAGGTGTTAGATCGCAGCATAAGCTTAATTTGCCTGATATGATCCTCATAATGTTATTTTTTTTTAAAGGAACTCAGAAGAGCAGAAAGCAAGAAAACATTATTATTAGTTTGTTTTCTCTTTAAAACAGTCTTTCAGCTTTGAGTATTGAAATAATTCCAAGCACTCAAATGTTAAAATATCTCATTTGGCATATGACATTTCTTACTGAGAAGCAGATCTGAGTTTGTAATTTTTCTGTAGTTTGGGGCTTTTCTTGGGGCTGGGGGTGAAATATGAACCATTTGCAAGGGTTTTTTTTTTAATTTTCAAGAAAATGGGATTTTTTTTTATTCCAACTCTTTGTTACCCATTGAAAAAATAAGCAATTACAGAAAATATGTAAGGGAAATTTTTCATTTTCTTTTTAGGTTTCCCTCAGCAGTCCAACACTGTGAAGGATGCACACATGTATATTTTATTCTATAAAAGCTGGGACAGTTTCTCTCACTTTACAGTTCTGTCTTTTGATACTGTGATTGAATCCTGTTACTGCAGTTGCCATTGAGTTTGGGGATTTTCCTTGTGTTGTTGTTGGATTGTTTGTTTGTTTGTTTTTTATGGAGTGTTTGTGGTTTTGTGGTTTTTTTTCTTTCCTTTTGGAAGATCTCTAGACACAGAAATGCAAGAAAAATACAGTATGCCAATTGTTACTTTTTGAAATAAAAAGATGAATTAAAATGTAGGTAAATAATCATGTAACATGGAAAATTAATTTTCAAAGGTGTACACTCAGAATTAAGACTATATTTAATATGCATACACAGTAAACTTTCTAATAGGTAACTGTGTGTCAAGGTCCTTAAATTCAATGTATCTGCTGGAGAATTTTAATAGACATTAGACATTATGAAGCAAAGTTGAGTCTAACTCTTAAATAAAGAATAAAGGAAATACTGTGTAGGTTTTGCTTAGTGACAGGAGCAGAGTTCCCATGCTAATATATATGTATTTGAAATTAAACCTGTGTAGTCAGCTTTAGTTCTGGAATTCTAAAAAAACTTTTTGAATTCTTTACTTGGTAACTACCTGGTCAGCCTTTTAAAGGATTTTGGTTTGGATGTGACTTCTTATTTAAAAGCCAACTGAAAAGTAATTGTATCATGTGGAATGATCTCTGACTTTGGGTTAGAACAGACATTTTTACTTGCAGCATGAACTGGTGGCTGTTACAAGCCTTTATCTGCCCTTTCCTTCAAGATTCATATTCTCTTCTTTTGGTTGTCCTGCACTCTCCATTTGCATGTATGCAGTCCAGATATGGCCCTCTTCTTTCTCTGGGTCTTCTCAGAGCATTGTGAGTCCCAGCTGTTGCTCCATGCTTTCAGCTCATTTCTGTGACAATTTTGAATTTCTCTCAACTTTTAAATGTTCCAGCCATCCAAGTACCACTCTGGCCAGCTTGTTCTTTTTAGCACCTGCTGCCCCATTGCCTCATTCAGAATTCTGCAGCGCATTTGTCCTGGTGTGAATGATTCCATGTGGACTGCTTCCTTCATCTCTCTACTATCCAGACATCGTTAAAGGTAATACTTGGAGTGCAAGGAAGAGCCCCTCTGCTCTTGTTCTGTTGCAGAAAACTGATTGTCAGAAGGAGCAATTGCAGGAAATAACAATCGGTCTCTACATCGGGGAGGCAAAGTGGCTTGTGTAACACGCCTTTGGAGAACTGGGCTGCCAGCCTCCACAAGTCTTATCCTAGCAGATGTGGAGTATATTTATCTGTATATAAATACTAATACCATCTGAATGGCTCTACATACTCATACATACAATCTCTGACATCCAATGAATTCTCTGCCAAACAGCAAGTTCCAAGTCAAATTTCAAAGCCTAATGATTATAGATTTTTGACAGAAGATTAATTATAATGTCTTTATACAATAGCATGACCGTGTACCTTCCCCTAAATCCCTGAGAATAACTGGCTTAACTTGTTTCAGCTTGTATTCATCTTCAGATAAATTAATGGAAAGGGTACCTGTAGGTAAGCTGGAAATTGGCTCAGACTGCTGAGGTTACTGTTCAAGCAGCTGGTGTCAGCCATGCTTCTGTGTGCTCCTTCATGCTTTGAATATGGGAATGCTGCCCTTTAACAATCTCAGATTTTGTTCCAGAGATTGGTAACTGTTACACTGTGAAGGAGGAAGGTAAAGAGGTTGAACAATCTTGACATATTCTTCTCTGAAAAGTAAAAGGTAATTTAAAGGAATTGATTTACATGTTAAGGAAAAGTTTCAAAATACAGATTTATAATTTAGGTGCATATAATTTAGGTGAACATGAATATTCCATTTATTTGACAAAAACATAGTAGGTAAATCAATACAGAGTTCAAACAGCTTTTAAAATGTAAATGTGTTTTAGAGTATCTGTAAAGTACATACATGCATGTATTTATTCATTTATTTGGAATAAAATTGCCTGAATTTTGATAAATCAAAGCCTTAAAATTGTTTATCAGCAGGTGTAATTTTTGAAAATTATTTCTAATATTAATTGTGCAAAGAAGATAGGTAGTGGTAATTTCTTGGTTGCCTCAGAAGTGCAGACTTGGTGGTCTGTCAAAATAACATGTTTGGTGTGACAGGCACACAGGGGAGGAGTATTTCCAGCATCTTGTTTAGCACTCTGGAAGTCTGCAGTCCAGATGACCAGGGAATGATGTTGACAGTAGATGACACTTGGGTTTTTTCTTTGCACAGGTGGTAAGAAAAGAGTTTGTACTCTTCGTCTTTGATGTCTGGCAAGGCTCTCTAGGTATGTGGTGGCAGAGTTGTTACTTCCTTTTCACAACTGGCTCTCTTAATGTAAGAAGTCTGTAAGAGCGTGATGTAATTTGGAAATCACATTTTGAAGTGAATGTGGCTTAAGTGTGGCCAGCTCTTGCTGAAACAGTGTGAAAGAGCTAAAATTCACACAGGAAAATTACTTTTCTTCTCTCCATCCAGGCTTGAAATAAACAGTACTTATGGTTACAGCACTTGTGTCCAGAAGTTAAAATGCTCTAATTCTGTTTTTTGAGAGACTTGGTCTCTGTTTCCAAGGGATTATAGTTCCACCTGTAGATAGAGACCAGGATTTGAGAAAGAATCTCTAAAACGTTTTGATACTGAATAGAAGACCCCTGCATAGAAGTATCATTCATGAGAAATCATTAAAGCAAACAGAACCCATTCAACAATATCCATCTCTAAAGCAGATGGCACAACAGTGCAAGTCCTGGAACATTCACCTTGGAGCTGACTCTTGACTTGGTTTGGTTTTGTCTACAAAGGACCTGTTCTCCTGCAAGTGAAAACAAACTAAGAACAGCACCAGTGGTAACTGACGCATGTCTTGTCTCTGATAGTGGCTAATATTTGATGCTAGAGAAGAATTAAAAAAAAAAAAAAAGGAAAGATGTTATGACCTTCTGTAGTTCTTCACAGTTGGCTTTCTTCTTTATAGCCAGGACAATATTGTGTCATCAGCCTTGGTTTGCCATCCCTTTTACTGATCATCTCTGATATATTGGACCTAAGAGTAGGCCACTGAAAGGTTCCAGTGATGACCTTGATTTTCATTGTGAAAACTGACCACTTACTCTGACTTTTTATACCTGCTTTCTGAATGTTTGAAATTTGTTTTATTTATTTTTATAGTGAAGGTCATCTCTTTTGTCCAGTGGAGATTGAGGATTTTTAGGTTAAGGACATAGTTGAGTGCTGTTTGGAAACCTAGGCAGTCTATATAAATTGGAATTTTCTCTGATCTAAATACTTAGTAATTCTTAAAAAAGAAACCTCGGATTTCTGATATGTTATTTTTTTTTACAGTGCCTGTTTTGACAGTTTTTCCAAGCTTATTTGTCTCTCCACTAATTTTTTTCTTGAGAGTAGTTTATACTAATTTGCTCAATTCAGATGTCAAGTTTTTTGGTTTTCAGTTTTTCTGGTCCTCATTTGGAACACAAACTAGAATTTCTTTAAGCTGTATTAATATTGGAAGAGTGTAGAGGAAATCAGAATAGTTCAGAAGATTTGTCTAGTTAACTTTTCTTGAATTACCAACACATAAACAAATGCAAAGGTAGACCATCCTTTGTGAAGTATCAAAGGTTAGAAAGGATAGTCAAGAAAGCAAAGAGTATTTCCTTTGAAGGAGAGCTATTATGTTTTATGCTGTCTTTTAGCAGGAAAAGACCTGATAAAGCACTTGTGATTTCTTGTATTAACATGTAAACATAAAGAAGTGTATAGGCAGGATTTTCCAGCACAGCCACATGGGTGAAAATCCTCAAAAACATGATCAAACTTGTATATCTGTAATTAAAATCCTTTTAAAGTCAAAGTTGTCTGAAGAGGACGCAGTGAATATACACATATGGGCTGCTGTGGAAAGGTCAGAAATTTTTTGAAAGGAGAGGTGGGATCAGCATCAGACATTTATGGAATTTCTTGTGAAGGCATGTAAGAAGTTCTCACCTGATCACAAAATCACACAGTTGTTCAGCATGCTGAAACACATCTTTGGTCATTTTCTCAGAACCTTTCCTTTTTCCCCTTGTCATATGCAGAGTTTTTAGCATAAGATAGGGAATGTGATTCAATTGTGAACCCAACTTTTGTGCTCATATGTATGATGTCTGTTGTGTCAAGGATAATCTCTTTCTTTACAATTGCTTCTTGCAGATTTCGTGGACACCTTTGCATTGGAAGAAAATGTAGCAAAGTGGCTTTCAATGCTGCAGAAAATTGCTCTACTAAGTCTCTTTATGTTTGTAGGCTTGAATGGGCCTTGGGGTTTGTTTTAGAGGCAATTCCTTAAGTGTTGAAAGAGCAGTAGCTTTGTATTTACACAAAGTGAGTAAAAGGAGATTGAAATATAAGATCAGGGCTAGAAATAAAACTACAGAGTGACAAAGACTGGAGAGGAACTGAGGGAGGAAAAAAAGGAGTTGAAGAAAATATATTCTGTTTCTTAGTTCTTGAAAAGGTGAATCCAGATGAAATTGCCTAGATAAGATGGCTTACTTACATGATTTATATTCCACATAGCAAACTACTGCTCTGCTGTGCTCAATATATAAATATTCATCACAATAGGTATCCCAAATATATAAAAATCTGTTTGTTTGTTTTTTTCCCCAAAGTAAAATGTGCTTTAACAGTGAGACTTTGTCAAACCTGCATGGCCTCTTTGTATTTCAGACATCAGCTGATACTCTGCTGGTCAACATCCTTTTGAAATTCTGTGTTTCAACTGCTGCTGTGCAGTGCTGAGCACAATGGTTTTGTCTGTTAGCTGATGTGGATGTTGTGGCCATGTATTCAGGGGGTTGTGAGTGATGTCAGGATGTAGGATAGTTTCTCCTGTGACTACTGTGATGCTGCATGGCTACTGAGAGAGAAGACAAAGGAGAGAAATCAAAGTAAGCAGTTAGTTTCATGATGTTATTTTTCTTAATAGTTTTCACTCAATATCTTGCTTTTCCTGATGCTCACCAATAATCAGGAGGCTGATAAGATAAATTAGTAGTGCAGTTCTGATCTAAGACAAAAGCTGCAAAACTTTGAAAATTTACTTTTCTAAAAACCGTGGGAAACTCACCCCAGGACAAGAGCTGACTGGGGAACTGATTACTTGAAATTGTGGAGGAAGTTTTGAATTTCTTCTTCATGGAGTTTGTCTTCCAGTGCTGTCAGTCAGTGATTTGTCCACTGACTGTGAACCTGAAGGTGTGTGTTGCTGTGGGAGGGGTGTCAGGCATGTGCCTTTCAGCAGCCCTGTAAGCATGGCTGAAGACTTTGAATACGTGGGTAACAGATTGGTGCAGCATTTATTTATTTATTTAAAATTGCTCCTGCTCTTTTTGAGGTTGTGAAATTCATCAGATAAAGGGTTATTTTTCCATGGTCATACAAGGCTGCCTTGATTATTTTAGAAGGTCATAATACTTATTTGGGGCCGAGAATGCCTCAATTTTATGTAATGGAAATTTGATGTTTTGGCCCTGAGGCACTGTTTATGTTAATGTTGATGCAATTTCAATTGCTGTTCTATGGGATCTGAGGGGTTTTTTTTTTTTGCAACACTGACTTAAGAAGCATTTTGCTCAGCACTTAATTAAGAGGGAAGATTTCCACAAGACCTCAACAGCCTGTGAATGTGAAAGAGTAAATATGAGTTAAAGATGTGTCATATAAAAGCTAGGAACTTTGGAGAGGAGCTCACTGATATGAGATGTGCATACAGTGCTCTGTACACATCTATAGCAGAAGTATTGGAATCTTGAGTTAAAAGTTGGGAGAAAGAATTTGAGAGTATTTTGTCTAAATTTTATGTAGGGATATATCTCTGCAATTCCTTTTCTGGTCAGGAGTTAGGATATACATTTTGAGATATGAGAAAAATTAAGATAATATAATGAAGGAGATGAACTGAAAAAATACAAGATATGCTTGTTTAAATTCTTTCTGTATAAAGACAGCTCTATAACCTAGTTCTCATTTTAGTATTTTTAATGCAACTTTAAATACACATCCATGTATTTATAAATATCACACAGAATTTTCTTTTATCAATTACGTAAGTGTTACTCCATGCCAGTTCTCCCTCTTGCTCACAGTAACATTCAGAATGAATGAATTACTGTAGGTAAAAGAAAGGAAAAATGCAACCTCCTCCTCAAGATCATATGCCAAAAATATATCACAGTAAGTTCTTAATGTAGCTGTACAAAGAAGAGTTTGCAAGTTCAAACACATATTAGCAGCCTTTCTCAGTGGGAGATCTAGCCTTAGTTTCAGTGAAACTGTTTCTTTGAATGTCTCTTTAATTTGTGGTATTATCTGACAAGTTAATGACCAATTTTGCATTTTTTTAAATTAATTTTGAACTGTAATGTCTAAAATTAAAATGCCTTGTGAAAAATCGATAGCTGCATTCCAATTCTTCTTCATCTTATCTCTGGAATGTATGTTAATATCCAGTAATGTGAGTTCTCACTAAGCCTTCATGGAAACAGTAGACTAATACCTTGTGCAAAATTTAGTTGTCTTCATCATCCTGGAAAGCAGGGTATAGTTTCCTTTGGGGGTTAATTAAAGATGCTCATGTGTAAAAAATTCAGTGTTTAAACTGCAATTTCCCATGAGAAGAACTGAAGCATAAAATGCCAATTACAATGGAAAGGTGGTAAAACAGGGAATGTAAATGATAGTTTATTAGATTAAAAAATTGTCTCAGCTCATAGTTTGAGCAAAATATTTACAAAAAATCTGGCATTCTCAGTAGAGCTCATAAGACAAAGATTTCACTGTTTACATGAAAAGCAATTGCAAGGAGGAAGATAACATTTTGTGTAGCTACCAGATAATTGTCTCTGCCTCCTAAAAAAGAAACTATGTGAAAGAATGGAAAGGAAGTTACTTCTTCCTTATAACTCCTGATAGTGATAAATTAGATATCCATTTCTATCTCAAAAGATCTTTTGAAAATGTCAAAAGAGTATTTCAAGGTGTTTATAACAAATCCAGGTAAATAGCATTTTGAGTGCATTTTGGCCTGCTGCGCTGGTTCTCATGATTTGCAACAGAAAATGCAAACTTTGGGTACAGGATATGGGACTTCTTTGAATGAGGACTCATAGGAAATCTGGAGAGTCAAATAATATAGAGCCTGTACAGTAGAGCTAGTATGCATATGCCAAACTGGAATGATTTTGTATTTCACAGTGAATTTTTGTTAATCTTGTTAATTGAATTTTGGATATTACAGAATCACAGAGTTGTTAGGGTTGAAAGGGAGATCATTCAGTCTAACACCCCCAGCCAGGGCAGTGTCACTTAGAGCAGGTTGCACAGGAATGAGTTCAGGTGGGTTTTGAATGTCTGCAGAGAGGGAAATGTCACCACCTTCCTGGGCAGACGGTTGTAGTGCTCTGCCACTGTCATTTGCAACAAGTTCTTCCTTGTATTGAGGTGGAATTTCTTGTGTTTTGGTCTATGGTCATTGCTCTTCATCCTGTTGCTGGGCACCACTGAAAAGAGTCTGGCGCTATCCTCTTGACACTGGCTTTGAGATACTTATATGCATTACTGAGATCCTTCAGTCTTCTCTTCTCCAGGCTGAACAGGCCCAGCTCCCAGAGTCTCTCCTCATAAGAGGTGCTCCAGACCCCACATTGTCTTTGTGGCCTCCACTGGACCCTCTCCAGTAGCTCCTTATCTTTCTTGAACCCTGGAGCCCAGAACTAAACACAGCATTCCAGAGGTGGCCTCACAATGGCTGAGTAGAGGGGCAGGATCACCTCCTTTGACCTGCTGGCCACCTGATGTACCCCAGGATGTTTATTTGATTAACTTCAAAGTACAAATAGTTTAGTCTTCATCACTACCTGTCCACTAGGAGGTTGAATTTCACTGGTGATGCCGGGAATGAAAGTAAGACTTGGGAGCAAACTGAAGTAAAACTTGAATATTTTTCTTTTTGCTTTAAATAAAATGTAACGACCATTGTACATGAAATGGTCTTTGCCCAACGTGACTGTGTTTCTTAGTCTCTTAAGCTCAGAAAAGTAGCCCAGACAGTTTGCTGACCTCAGATGGACCTTTAAGTCTCTGACTTGTCAGACAAGAAGGGCAGCACTCTTAATTGGCATTCAGATCACAGGCAGGCACTGGGCTCAGTGCATAGCCAAGTACTGCTTTAGGATTTAGACAAAGCCACTCTGGCAAAACATCCCAGTTGTCAGGGTAGCTGGCTGTTTCCTAAAGAACTGTTACATAATGGAGAGACTGAGAAAAGCTTTAGGATGCAAATTTTTTTTAAAGTAAAAATTAAAAAAAAAGGGAAAAAAGAAAGTGGCGGTAATTTGTGAAAAGAAACATCCCCCCTCTCCTCGGATGATCTCATTCATTGTTTCTTCCTTCTGTTTAACTTCTCAGGGTCATAAATGTAGTTTGCTGTTTAAAACCGTAGTGATGTCACTCCAGAGGTATTTTGTGGAAGTGGGGAAGGGAATTATCTGAAAGTATTTGGGAATCAACACTTAGAGATTTATTAGCCTTACTAGAGGTCAGCTATTTGCATTTCTTCTTTGTGCTTAGTGTAATGTAAACTGGGAATTCAGCTATAGAGTGAATGTTTACATTTGAGACATCCCGTGGAACAGAAGCGAACGTTGTGTTTATTGCTACAGCTGCCTTCTCGAGTGAAATCGTGATCTAAAGTCTCGCTGGTCCCAGGCCAGATTTCCAACCTGCCCCCTGTGCTGATCCCCTACACAGTGCCAAGGTTTGACACTCCCTGGTACTGTTTTTCCCTGCAGCCTCCAGCATGACATCAGCCCCAAGAGTTGTTCCCAGAGCTGCTCACAGCCCCTGCCTGTGCTGGGAACAGGAGAGAAGAGGAGGAACTGCTTTGCGCTGCCTTGGGGCTGCACAGTGTGCACCACAATGACATGGCTTAGAAAGAGTTGTGCTCTGGTTAGAGTGGTGCAGGGGACTCTGATCTCCATCACAATGTGCTTACTCTGCCGTGGGTGTTTTAGTGTAAGCAAATTTCATTTAGTCCACCTTAGCTGTAAATGTATTACAGTGTTTTATTTATTACATGGCTCTGTTTAACAAACTGCTTTTGAAAGTGTGCTTATTTAAAATATTTGTACAAGTAGTGCTCTCTTTGTTAAACAAAAAGCAGCTGATTGGAGTACTATCACCCAGTCCACTGAAGAAGGATTTCGCAGAGTATGTATGCTCTCTCTAAGCTTATGATCTTGTATGTTTTGGGGATTTTTTTTTCCCCAGGAAATTAGGTGGAATATCAAATATTGAGGCAGCCAGAGGACGCAACTTACGGCACATAGTCCTGTAGGGAGAACGTATTCTTTCTAGAATCTTGGTCTATGAGAAAGGATGATGTTAGGTGTTTGAGGGTTCTTTACAGAATCACTTAAATGTCACTAACTTAATTTGTTGCTAAGCCACTAAATTGCATTTTCTAGCTGCTCTGTAGATAGCACTTCCCCATTGCAGCAAATAATTAAAAGGAGTGAAAGACAATGAAAGCTCAGTTTGGGAAGTCTGAACCATTGGTAGTACAGTTTTAACCGTGCCCAAAACACGTTGGCAGTAGCCATAACCCAAATCTGCTATGGCTATGAGGCCATGCCAAAGTTGCTTGCCACTATTCCTGTTCCTCTAGTTGTGTTTCATGAGGTTTGTTGGTGCCCTGGCTCATGGACAGGGTAGTTCCCTGGTCCCAGCTGCCAGGGCTGTATGAGCAGTTACAGCTTTAGTAGTCACCCTTATGCAGGCTTTGGTGCTCTCAAGTGTTTGATTTGAACTTTGCACCAGGTTGTTTCTGGCAGCCTTTCTAGTTGCTCCTTTGTTCACTGCTAGTTATTTCTGAACCTGGGGAGTGTCTGACTGCTCCCATTAGTTACTCCTCTTAGCTTGCTCTGTCACCCAGTCTGTGAGCTGTAGCTCCTCTATTGCTTTGCATCTCCTATCATAGCAGCCCTAAATGTTTGATTTTTGCAATAGACAGACGTGTGCACAGTCTGCATGGAGCCCTTGCCACGAAAGGGGGACTTTCTGAAAAGAGGCTTTCCTTTTCTTACCAACAATTAAATTCTGACCTCATTAAAACTTTCAGGTAAAGTTTAGCCAACAAAGCTTACAGGCAGGCTATGACTGTGGGCTGCTTCATTTGGAGAACGTTGAACACTGTTAGATTTGCTCATGCTTTCTTCAGCATACTGATAAATACCATAATTTCTCTGATATCGTAAGTTCTAAACAAGAAGATTTCAAAATAATACAAAAAATAGACACAAGCGCTGTGTAGGTGTGATATTTTGGCTCATGCTAGTCACCTTTTCATTCCTGATGGATGGTATCTGGCAGTTACTCATAGAATGCTGAAAGGAAGGGCTGATTATCCCCTTCAGATTTCACCCTTGCTTACCTGAGCTTTTGCAGCTGGTCCTCCCTGAAGTTCCTCAGTCTTCCTAAGGAAATCCAGCAGTAAGATCTGACCTTCTCAGATCTAATGCATGTGTAACCACTGTTATTCAGGAAGAATGTGATCTTCCTATACAATACTCTGGTATAAGACTTGTCAGTGATGTTAGCTGAGAACTTAAGCATGATGCAAAATTATCTGTCCTTTTCATCTGCCCAATTCTTTCTAGGAAGATCTCACCTTTCATCAGAATACTTGCAAAAAATTAAAAATCTGGATGCAGCATTCATGGAAAAGATTTTTTAAAGAGAAGAATGTAATGAAACAATAAAGCAGAGATAACTGTAGGGCTATAAGGCTCAGAATGATCTCTTAAAATTATGTTTCTTTCTTTGGAACCTTTGGCTGACTATTTTTTTTATTTTTTCTTTGACTGATGCACTTAAACTTACCAATTTCAAAGCACTTATTTAAAATGTACCATATTGATCTCATATACATACTTAAATTTATGTCCTGTATTGAAGTAAATGTAAACATAAGCGTGAGTTTCTCAGGATGCTGATAGTTTCTAAAGCTTTAATACTTTTAACAAACAATGTACATTTCTTTGCGAATGCTGATAGTGACTTGTTATACGCTCTTCTTTAACTCTGTCTTACAACTTTTACTTGAAACACAGGAACACTACATACTTGTGTATATAAATGAGAAACCAGGCTAACGTCCTCCTTATGTTGGAATTCAATAGACTATTTCTCCTAATTAGTTGCCTTTGAGTCTCACAAAGAGTCTTAAATAAACAAACAGAAAGCGGAAGAGTCTGCCTGTAACTTGTGTGGTGATATGAATGAGGAGTGAACACCCTTATAGTCTTTTCTATTTAGCATATAGCTGAGTTTCTTGACAATAAAATAACGGAACCATATTTGTGTATCTGCTTGGAGCTGTTGAAGCATTTCACAGCTGCTTGTTCCCCCCTTGCAACCTCTTCGTGTGGTGACAGTAGAAGTTACTGTTCCCATCAGAAATTCTGTAACAAATTACTAACTCTTACCAGGTTTTACTACAAGATCAGAAGATTTAGCTTGAACTATTATGTATCAATTAATGTGATGAGATTGAGAGATTGTGACTGAGATGGAGAGATTAGCTAAGCTAATGTCTGTCCCTCCCTAGAAAGGCAGAGAGGGGCTTGCAAACTGTGGCCTTTGCATGTGCATTTCAGCTACATCTTGTGGTGTAGCAGCAGTGTTCATCTAAGCAAACAGTGTTGGTTCAGGGAATTAAACTGACATGAAAGTGAGACCTCTTACTAAAAAGATGCATAACTGTTTTGACTTTACTGCAGGTTGGATGAATAGTGGTGTTGATGATCTGCAGTGTTTCCATTTTTTCAGTGGCCGAGTGCTACTGTATTGTGAAATTTGATTTTTGGATTGTTACACAGTGAGAGCTAGGAGCACAAATCACAAAGATGACCAATTCAAGACAATGTTAGAGCTGTTAGTGTACATGAAAAGCTGAAAGTAACTGAATCTTGTGTTTCTTCATATTTGAATATACAGCCTGTACATACAGTCATCCTTTTTTTGTTTTTGTAACTTACCAGATTTTCTGTTTGTTAAGAAAGAATCAGCAGAGCAAGCATTGTGTCATTGTGGGGAATGTCTGTACAATGGAAATTGTTGGGTTCACAATGTACATCTTGGCCATAAGAGCTAATGGAGTAAATGAGGGTACCTATGGGTTTGCTGTCCCCAGGGCTTCACAAAAGATGGTGTCTCTGGAAGAAGCCCAAAAATTAGCTTTTTCTAGAATTTTCTAGACAATGCTTCCTGGTTTTTGTTAGTTAGTTAGTTTTTGTTTTTTTCATTCTTAATTTAAGAAAATTCGAATATTAAAACTCTTTGTTAATCTTTTTGGTCATTCTTTTGGCCTCTCAGGAAATAATTTCTATGAATACAATGTATATTGCTTGGCTGGCCCAACACAACTGAAGAATTTTTATGATTTCCAGCTGAGCAGAAGTTGGTGGGAAGAAAGCAGTGGTAGTTAAAAATGTATAGAGCACTCTTAATCACCCAGTGTGGATGTCCAAAAAACCAGAAGTCTTCTGTTACAGATGGAAAAAGTATTATAAGGATCTCAGGTACATTTGGTATTGGTGGAGGATGTGAAATAAACTGGTCAACAATACATTGTCTCCAAGTCTTGGAAAGGTGCTGTGTTGTAGATTTTCTTATGCTGATCATAGATTTCCTGCCTGTTTCACCAAAGGTACAGGAGCCTCTTTCTTTCTGCTGCCTATTCTTTTAGTTCTGTGTATTTATCATCTGTAGCCCTTCCTCCCAGTAATGCTCTTACTCCCTGAGAAGTCCTAATCTTAGCTTGTTGAGATTCTGATTTGCAGGCAAAGAAATCTCCCAGCAGGTGCTGAATATGAAATTATTCAGTTCAGTGGTTAAAATCTGGCAAACTATGAGGTAGGAGAGTTGGATTTCAGCTATCTGTAGGTGGCACTGCCAGGCTTATGAAATTAGCCCATTATGGTTTGACTTTGGAGAAGTCCACTAGACTTGTTTGTCTTGAACTCACCTATAGAAATGGATCACTGTTATGAAGCATTTGGAACTGCTGAAAACTAAGATGTGTAGATGCCATGAAAGGCTGAGATAGACTAGAAAAATGCTTGTACACATATTATTAATAAAATTAAAGAAGAGGTAGAGGTGCTTTGTAATTGTTTTGTCCTCATTAAACAGAAGGAAATATGTGCACTCTGACCAAATAAATTTTAAATACACTTACTTGGAACTTACTAGAATGAGTAACTCTCTGCAAGCAACAGTTTTCTCCAGCCATTGTCTGATAGAACTAGAAGTAAAATTCTTGTTATTAAAAATAAATCTTGTGTGTTCCTACGGACATTCCTGTAAAAAGGGGAAATCCTGAACATCGAAGGTTTTCTATTTTTATGGTGCTATTTTGGCAATTGCCCTGTTTTCCTATTCATGATGAGTATTAGATGAGTGACCCGACAACTGTAGGGCTGTTATTTAATGCCAACATCATCTTTTAACTGGTGGCACTTTAATGATAAGTATGAACTTAGCATAGGGCTTGCTGAGCTGAGAGGATAGCAAACTTTAAGCAGGAGGCAGGAACCTTTGGTTTACAGATTGCAACCAACACAATACTGAACAGGTATAGGAAAATGCCCCACCAAAGTGTAGGAAGACAGCTAATTATAGTAATTGCAGCTGGTTTCAAAGTACTTCTAACAGTTTGTGCATAATGCTTACTTGAAAGCATCAAATGGGCGCTAGTTGTGAAATAGAACACCTGTTTGTTGTTGAGCATGTGTTTATGCAGATGATTTTTGTTGTCAAAGCACCTTGATGTAGAGTAGTCCTGTTTACATTTACATTCTCCCCAAAGGATTAACAGTGTTCTCTCAATAAATTTACAGTCTATTCTCCTCTCAAAGGCTGCTGTTTGGAGGGTGGTGTGAACAAGGCAACAAGTGCTTGCTAATCACTTGAATATACATAATTAGCGACAGTCTGGTGCACTGGAGTCTTTGTACAGCCACAGCAATACTGATTGGCAGCAGCAGATAACAATAGTCGTGGCAAGGTGGTATTTGTTGAATATTTGAAGGTGTTTTTCTTTTATATTTGCAGTAGGCATTTTGAGTTAATTACACCATTATTCTGGAACACACTTACTATGTTATTTTAATGTCAGAGTTAAAGATCAGTCATGTGCCCTGTTGTACACAAAGGAATAAGACCTTTGGTAAATCCTTTACTTCTTTTGAGACTCAGATGGATTCGTTTTTTCTTCCTTCATAATTTTATGAGACTAAGATGGATTCAATTTTTTTTCCTTCTCTAAGTTTTATATAACCCAAAGTCAAACTGGAAAGTATGACTAAAAATTTGGGAGATGGATGTATGCGACAATACTCTTGTATTCAGCAGGATTAGTTTTACAACTGGCTCTCTGGCAGGTTCAGTACTTTGGAAAACAAACACAAAATCATTGATGATGAAATTTATGGGTGACCTAGACAGTAATTAATAAATAACACTGGGAAAATTATTTGGATTGCTTTTCATGTTTGATATGTTCAAACAAAATGTGTTTTAATATGGCTAAGTGCTTAACATCAGTTTAACTAAAGAGAGAATACTACACCAAGTAGACTAGGAACATCTAGAAAATCAGATGAGTCACTGTGTATTTGGCAAGGTTAATTTGTATGAAAGTCATCAAATTTCCTCTTATTGACAAGGTAGCAGTCTTTGTGTATAGGCTAGAGGCTTTGAATGTTGTATCTTGGATTTATTCTGGCTTCTGGTATTCTGTGAATTATGTTTTCATGGGGGGAAAAAAGGATTCATGCATTAGATGAAACAACTGTGAGGTTTGTTTCTAAGAGCAAAACTGTTAGAAGACTGTGCTGAATAATTATTAAAGGTTCCATGTCAAAATAGAAATAAATATGGAGCAGAATTTGTTTGGCTCCTTCCTGACTTCTTCCTAAGCAGTACTTTCACTGACATGGTGAGTAATGGTAAAGAAAATAGTTATTAATATTTTGAGGTGTCTCCAAAATGAAAAGGACTGCAGGTGTGCTGGAGGATGGGATTAGAATTCTGAATGGTATTGCTAATGTCGAGACTTGTTTTGTGTGAGGAGCTGGAAGCTGTTCAGGGGGAGCAAGTTTGACATGCACTCTAGAATGATGTACTTCAGAAAGAAGCTGATGGAGAATGAGTGGCTAGGTAAGAAGCTCTTCAGAAAAAAGTCCAGTACCATGGATGATAAACTGGGCATTAATTATATCTTGCTGTTGTGAAGAAGGCAAACAATGTGTGCATGATCAGGGATAGAATTGTAAGATGCATCTTTCTGCTCCACTGGACACTTAGAGTCTTAGCTGGACAAATGCATTAATTTCTGGCTGCTGCAGTTCAAGATTATAAAAACTATTACACAGAGATCATCAGTGAGAGAGATCAATGATTTAGGGACCTATGAGTATAGGCTGAATGAATTGCAATTACTGAGGCTAAATAAGAAGAGAGAAGTGATCATATGATGTGTTCTTCATGTGCACACTGAGAAAAGAAATTGTGGTTGCAGTGCAGTTTGAATTGCAAACCAGGAAATCTTTTTTGAAGTAAGCATCCCATGAGAAATAGCCGAGTGAGTCGTACCAATGGGCCATCTAGCTCAGCATTCTGTCTGCTGCGGTGGCGGAGGTTGTGCTGTTTAGAGAGAGCTTGCAAGTTTGGCCCTTCTCTTGCTTCTCACTCCCCTTGCACTTTCCTAGTGTTCAGAACTGTTGCATTAGTAATGTTAGATGGCATATCTATGGATGTGTTTCACCAAGGGCCCTAACTATTGCAGTTTGGTGAACAGCAGTTCTGCACTTACCTACTGCCTTCACGATTTTGTAAACTTCAACCTTGTCCTCTGCAAACTAAAGAGCTCCTGTCTTTTCATCCTGACTTAGAAAAGATGGCTGTTCCAACACCTGGGTCATTTTGGTTTCCTTTCTTTCTGATTTCTCATAGTTCCACTACATTTTTCTTGAGACTTGGAAACAAGTCTGTGCAAGGTAATGAAGATGTGGGCACAGCACTGTTTTCTGGATCAGCAAAACAACATCCTTTCTCTTGTTCTCAGTGTCCTTTCTGACATGCCCAACATTTTGTCACGTTTTTTTGGCTGTTGTTTACATGCACTTAATAGTTCATGGAGCTGTCAGTGATGAATCCAGGATTCAACTAAAGTATAATTTATGATTCTAAAGTAAACATTGTTAGACATAGCTTGTATTATTTTTCCCTAGATACATTACCGCACATTTATCTAACTAATGTTCAGTCTTCATCTTTGCCCACTCAGTTTTGTGAGATCAGATCCTTTTGTTCTCCTATGCCATAGATGTGGCATTTGACTATTGGCTACAGTATAATATCATTTGTAAGCTGTAAGATGTCTCAGATCACACCTCTGTCCAGGTCATTGAGGAAGATATACAAAAATCATGCCAACCTTCATTGCTGGGGGACCTCCTGACTCTTTCTTATGCTGACATATTTTCTCATCTTCCAGTTTCCTCCCTATTTAGGTAGCTTTTAATGCTTCATACTGATGTTGGCCCTATAATCACCTTTTAACTTTTCCATTAAGACATCCAAGTGGACCTTGGCAGGTGGGAAAGAGAGCTAGGAAGGGAGAGTTACTTAATTTTCTTTTTTAGTTATGGCAGCCATTTTTTCTGGCCTCAGTATTTTCATTTATATTCTACTTCTTTGTGAGGTCTTTTGAGCTAGTTCTTTGCCTTTTTAATAACTGTTTTTCTTATGTTTACCTATATTTTTGTGTTAATGATGAATACTTGTACATCAGATTTAATTGGGCAGCTTTCTTCCACCCCAGGGCTAAGCCCACTCATGAAGCTGGGAGAGGGGGAATCTTATACTTGAGAAGTAAAATTATTTTTAAAACAATTTAATTATGCTATGAGTAATAATAAAGTAGTTTTCATCCTATTTGCAGATTCAGGGGGGTCTGTGGACTACTCTGGAAGAGTGTACAAAAGCGTACTGAGAAAAAAACTAACCAAATTGTCCAGGGTGGAAGCCATTGCATTTTTTTTGATATTTAGGACACTGTGTTTCTGCTGGAAAATGGTGGTTACACGAACTGAAGAAAATTCGAACTCCATTGCGTGAAATAAAATCTTTCAGTTCTTTAATGCTTGTAATTCTTGATAGTTCCTAGTCAAGTAATGTAGAAAATTGTTTCCTTGAAGCTTTTCAAGATGCATAGTAAGAACACAGAGAAGTAAATTAGCATAGGGAATGGGAATTCATGGTTCCATTCCAGTTTCTCTTTTAATATTTAATATTTAAATGAATATTTACATGCCAGAGAGAAGAAAATAGAAAAGAAAAAATGATAGTGTTTTCAGCATTGGAGAGAATGCCTCTAGAACTGGAGATTCTAAGAGCCTGTGTGGTTATTGAGGAATATGGGATTGCCTTGCCATGAGAAAGAACCTTAGTGCAGAAACGTAAAGGAGCTCTTTAATGTAGTAGGTTAAAGAGTATGGAGCTCTGTGACTGAAGGTTGAATTCAGTTGTATTCAGAACCAGGATGAGGATGATTAAGAGAAGGATTGAAAAATATTAAGGAGAATATTTTGATACCATCAAAACAGAGTGGATTCAGGAAGATAAGCATTTAAAAAAACACATAGTTTTTTGCTAGTACCTGCATAGTAGGAGAAAATTCTGTCACCTGTCTTTTTTGAAGAGCTCATACTGAACTGATGAGATGTTCCTGTTCATCTTAAAATATGTGATGCCATGAATAAAAATCATAAAATGTCCTATACGGATTTGCACATGAGATACTCAGATTAGCACTGAAATGTAAATTTGGTGAGAATTTGTCCAAGACTTGCTCAGAGTGTTATTTAAATGAAACAGTAAAAAATCCAGTTGCTCCTTGCTGAAGTCCCTCCTGACATGCTGTTTGAGAAACACTGCATCAGTATTAAAAGATAAAATTATTGTAGTTTCTGGTGTGTTTCATAGTCATTTTTAGCTGGCCACTGCTTTTGCCACCAGTTTGGCACTTACCTACAGAGTATCATAGAAAGTTAGAGCTCTCTTACTGAATGTGGAGTGTCTGCATAGCTCAGTTACTGTGGATTTTTTTAAATTGTATTGTTAAACCCATTAGGTGCTTACATTTTTCTAAGTGAAGGTTCCTGATTCATTGTAATGAAGTAATTTCTTAATATTGTTTAGACATAATAAGTAAATGGAGTTCTTTAAAGTCACTGTAAAGGCACTTTCTGTAGTGTGCTTTGTGTTCTTGAGTTCAGAACACAAATATCTTTGTGGTGGCACAAAGGGAGCTGAAGGTGTTGTGTAAGTCACTGTTAATTTTTTTCATTAAGTGAAAGCAGGAGTGTTACTATTTTTGCACTTTCACCTAAGGAGCAGGCTTGCATGAAAGATGAAACTGGGCAACAGGACTGTCCTTTTACAGAGAGGGGCAACAAGAACCTGTTGATGTCTGCTTGGGTGCTTGTACAATCAGCAGTAGGTACACATACACCCTCCCCCTCACATAACCAGGTCCTTTAGGCAGATATCTGTCCACTGTCATGGAGAGAGGGAAGCTTTGAAAACAGTATCTAAAGGATGATTTAATTTTTATATCTAATCAGATCAAATGATACACTGCTAATGAAGGGATGTTGAGGTAGACACTGCCTGAAACATAGACTCTTCGATACCTTGTGATGAATTCAGAAATATGATTTGCCAGCTGATGGGATCAGTTATCTCATCTTGCAGGAAGCTGTTCTATTTCTGCCTTGCTCTACCGTCTTTTTTTTTTCTTTTTTTTTTTTTTTTTTTTTAACCTATTGGACTAGTGAGCTGCTCAAGTGGCAGATCAGACAAGGAAGACCACTGGGCAGCAGGACTGAAAGGAGGAGGAGGAAAACAGAACTCCCTTGTGTTTTTAAACTCCTTCACAGAAAGGGGTTTAAATGAAGGTAAATCCTTCCTTAGCTTCAGCTATTGCCAGCAGTTTAAATATAAGGAGTTACTGAGGTGTGATTAATCACTGTATCCTGCAGATTTTAATGATGGCAAATCAGATATATTTATAAAAGATGAGTTATTTATTACAACAAATGAACAGAAAAGAGGTTTTAATCAGAATGACTACACAGTATAAAAGCTAAAAAATACTAATCAACTATAGTATAACATAAATGGTGTAGTGCACTATATTAAAGCAGTTATGTTAAAGCTAGTGAAGGAAACATTAAGTAGAGGTTCTAATGTATCTCACCACACTCCAGGCATGAATACTTCTTTCTCTCAGTCTCTGTGAAATAACTGTAGAGAGGCATCCCAAACTCCACAGGAGAAACTCCAGACATTTCAAGAAAAGGATATGGAAGAATCTAACTTGTATCAAAGTGGACTGGACTTTTATAGCGTAAAGAGGGTGACCTGCCAGTCATAGGCCTCCAGGTCAGTTTAGCAGCTTATCTGTCAAGTCTTACTTCAAAGGGACAGATGGGTGTTTGAAGCTGGTAAGCCAGACTGGCCTTTTAGAATATTCAGCACCAAAAAATACCACTATGGTGCCACCAGTAGCTCCCCATAGAGAGCTTGCATTGCTTTGTCTTCTGACCAGATTCCAGGCAAAACATCCTGCTAGAGATTTAGTGAAAAATTTTACCTGTAATACACAAGAGTTTTGTTAGAACTAGGAGAGTCTGAATAAAACAAGTTTGTTTCAGAATCTACATTGTAGAGGGCTAGAGTTTTTCAGTAGCTTACTGATCACCCTACTTCTGCCCCTTACAGAAATGATAAGTACATTAGGGAACAGCCAGATCTCTGGGCAGTGTTTCTCCCCTTAATCATGGATTGTCTGAAGAGAGGTTACTGTCTGTAAATGAATAATTACATCACTAACTTTCAGTCATTCCCTATCAAACTGTTATCAGCTGTTGTAAGACCAAGTTGTCACTGAAAACTCAATATTCCTAAATACTAAGACTAAATGTACCTAAACTAAATAGATGAGATATAAAATGTAACTGAATTAATCTGTAAACATCCAAAAGAAAAGCTTTTGTTAAAACTGTTTCAGCTGTGCTGCTGATGCTCGGCGTTCTTGTGTCCACACTCGGTGAGAAATGTGGAAGACTCTTAGAGGAGATGAAAAATTTGTGTCACTTCTCCCTGATGTGGAACCTGTATTCCCTGGTGAATGTCAGCATGGAAAAATGCATCAGCATCATAACGGGTGCTCATCTGCAGCACGACCCCCGGAAGACAAAGCAGCGTTTTACCTCTCGGGATTAACAAACATGTGGCAGCTTTGGTAGGGCTGTTTGGTAGTCAGGTGATAGACTGGCCATATGTCCTCATACCTCATTCTGGCATGAGATTTCCCCCCCCCCTTTGAAATTTGAAATAAAAGCATAGCTTTATTCGGTCGTTGTTTGATCCAGTTCTTATGTCACAGACGGGAAATTGTAAAAGATCTTTTAAGAAGGTCTGTACCCAAGTTTTTCTCAGTCCAAGTCTTTATTGGAAAAGACATACAGAAATTATTATAGAAAGTAGATGACTTGCATCATAAGAAGCTTAGGCATCTAGTTAGGCTCTAAATAGGAAGATGGATGTTTAAGAGTTCTTCAGGCACCTACACAGCTCAAATCCCTTCCCATAGTACAGCTTGGTCCTTTTGACAGTGCCATGCTCCCAAATTGCATAGGGAAAAAAGAGAGAAGGACAAGGTTCTTTTCAGACAATTAAAACTTTCATCCAGATGATTAAGAGTCCCCATCTCTGTCTCTGGGATTTGGACCACTGGTGTGAGGATTTGACATAAGAAAAATAATGAAAGGGATTACTGGCTTCGAAGTTTGGTGAAGTCGAAATATTGAATGAAAAAATAACTGCAAGCAGAGAGAAGTTGTATTTTCTGCCTTGTAGTACTTTATCACTGGCATTTCAGTACTCTGAGGAGATAATTTGTAGTTCATTTTGAGCAAATTAGAAAATACGAATGTTACATCAGTGTAATGAAAGCATCATCATTAAAGGCTGAAGGAAGCATAAAGTATGGATTTCCCCTCACTCTTACGTAGTTTTCCATATCCATTACGGATCAGACCTTTGTATTTTAGCTATTTAGATTTTACCTAATTTGTTATTTTTAAAGGTAGTTTGAACCATGATTCCTAAGGAATTCTCTAATCCATTAAAATAAAAGCAAAACAAACAAATTCCTTCAATAAATGCTTTGATTAAAATGGACATTTCTGAACCTTCTACAGACAATACCTGCTCAGATGTGACAGCATTTGTGACATCACCAGTACAGACTTTCACAAGGATTTTCAAGTCAGTGTTGTAAGTTTCTGTTTCATTTTTGCTAATTAGAGAATTGTGCTGTTTATTTTCTAGAGGGGAAAAAAGTCACCAAAAGCATATCAAATTTGTTTACTTAACTCAATAGAAATGCAAATTTTTTTTTGAAAATTGCAGTTTCTTATTGGTCCCTATTATTTTGGTGTCACAAATGTTAAATATTTGGTGCCAGTTAATTATTGTATGTATAATCAGAATTTCAGAAAAGCCAGATGTAGGAGGAGATTATCAGTGTTTTCTCATGTATGAAATTTCACTTCTGCAATGAATAAACTAATTGTAGAGTTTGCTGAGTAAGGTCATCCTGTAAGTTATTAGACTGTTTTGGAGGCTAAGTCATTAAGCATTTTGCAGTAGTTAGATTAGGAAGAAATTGTATGCTGATAGCAGAGAAACCACAAGATGTGTGTCATTTAGTGAAAAAGAAGAGTAACAAACTTCACCCAGAGCTTGTTGAGATAAATTTATACATCTTATCCAGGTCAGTCATCTTTCAGTTCCATTTTGTGGCTGGAATTTTGGGGTCATATTTTATAGCTGTGTTTTAAAAGTTTCAGAAATAATTGAAAAGGATGCAAAAATTTTAAGCTAGTAAAATGGCAGGGCTGAAAATTTTGCATTTTTGCTTCTTTCTTATAAGTGGCTGAAAAAACTTGAAACAAAAGACTTTTTAACACCTCATTTGCCTGAATATTTATTGCAACTGTAATAAAAAAATAGTGCAAAATAAATTAATATAAAACGTGTACTAGAACTGAACTGTGTTATGGTTCTTATGTGGGAGTTATGAGCTGTTTTATCAAATTTAAGGCAGTGAAAGCTTTTAGAAATAGGTAGAATTCTGAGGTTATAAATGAGTTGAGTTTTTTTTTTTTTTTGCTTCTTTAATTTTAATCTGTAAATTTAAGAAAATACTGACCAAGTTATTCTTATCTTAGCACTACAGTTAGGATAGGACATATTTCACAGCTAATTCAAAATTTCAATTTATATTGGGATCTATAAGTTGCTAAGATTTTGTAATATTCTTAAATTTTAAGAACTATTTCACAAATACATATGGAAGTATTGTTTTTTTAGCTTTTCCAGTTGCGGATTTTAAGTGATTTTTCAGTTATTTGTCAGAGTACAGAGATTTGTATAGTTTACATATTTTTAGTTTATAATTTTATATATGTGTGTTGAGTAGATGACAGTATATTCTGACACATATGTCAGGATATAATTTGGTTGTATAGAATGTGCAATTGTATTAGGGAAGTTCTTGGTTCAATAGTTTGTCAGAACCATTGTGGCATCATTGCTTAGAGATGCAGTTGATCTTAGAAACTTGAATCACTTGAACCTGATTTTCTAGCTTGGCTGGAAAACAAGAATTGCACTCACAAGGCAGAGCAGCAGTCTGATTAATTAGTAGTTAATCTTACCTAAATTCATGCTGATGCCCCTTCTCCTGTGCATCTTCCTTGCACCCAGCCAATTACTCCCGTCTTTCCTTTGTGCTGATACTAGCTGTATCAAGCTGTAGCAATACCTGAAGTTGTTTTGATCTGGTCAAAACCTTTTCCTTAGGGTGTGCTTTTTTACACCTGTCCCAGCTGTGTGGGTGCCAGGGCTGATGCAGTGGGATATGGGATACGCTGCATGCTTCCTGTGCAACTGGTCCTCACCTTCCCAAATGGACTGCCCTGGTAATTCTTACGGTTGTTTTAGTTGAGGTAAACCAAGTGGCCAAGGACTGGGACTTGCATTCACCATCAATACTTCCTGGCTAGTACCAGATTTGTGCTAGAACAAAAGATGCATAGCAATTAAGGGAAGAACATGCCTGTGTTGACTGTTTACTCAGATTTCCTGATTGTGAGGTTTTTATTTTTTAAGAAAAAGAGCTCACACAAGTTTGGAAATGTGTCACAGCATTCAAGGAGAGGCTGGCTTTTCCTAAAGGTGCTGGTAGGATTGGATGCTGAATTGGTGGAAGAGTGGCTGCATTGCCATGGTGCAAACTGCTAGTTTCATGGTGAATTTATAGCGTTCAGCTAGGACTGTGGATACAGAATGTTTGAAAATATTTTCCTGAATTCTTCTGAAAATATGTTCCTGTGAAATGACTGGAACTCTGCTATTGGCCATTTGTGTTGTTAAACCCTTTGGTCATAGTCCTTCCTTTGGAAGTGAAGCCTAATGTGGTCTTTCCTCACTCTGCTTCCCTTGTTTCTCTCTAGCTCTGGTTATTTCTGTGTGTGTATGTGTTTTGTCTCTGAAGCTCTTCTGTTGTCTTGTCATTTTTTAAAAATGTAATTCTCAAAACTGTAATTTATTTGTTTAACTTGGAATAATATTTACAGTGTTTGTAAAATTCGGTAATTTTAAAATGAGGATATTTTCATTTCTTCTCAGTGTTGCATACTTAAACAAGGATTATATTAATTATTCTTTAGTGGTTAGTATAAAACTAAACAGTGTGTGAACATTTCGGATTATTTCTGTAACTGTTTATTAATTCAAGTAATTATTCACTGTATTTTGTCTGGTGTTTCTCAGCTCACTGGCATAGAATTGCCACTCTGGAATTCTTCACATTCTTAATGAACTTGAATAGTTTTACTGTCAGGTATTATATGCAGTGGTAACCCTAGATCATTGTATATATTGACTGAAAATGCTCCTAACAGAAAACTGTTGAGCTTCATGGATTAAAAGTTGAACATTAGACTATGTAATCCTATTTTGATCTCCTCCTTTTACCGAATTTCCTTTCTCTGTTCTATTCCACCACGTTTTTTTTTTTATTCACACAGTTTCTTTCAACTTATTAAAAGCTTTTTTTAAAAGATAAAATAAATTGTGTCAGTCTCCATTTTATTTTCTTGATATTCTTAAAGATAGCTCATATGATGGGTATCATTTTTCTACTCAAAAGCAGTGTTGCCTTGTTTATCTTATGTAAGTTTGTGTTATTTGTGTGATTAAAAATAGAATTTTAAGCAATTTTCTTTGATTGCCATCCAGCCAAAAAATTTCAAAGGTTTTATTTTTTCTTGGGGCTGTGGGGTATAATTCTCCATTTAGAATCCTTCAGTCGAACAGTTATCAGTAAAGGTTAGCTGTTTTCTGCCTGTAGCTTTCACCTCAATAATAATTTCTTAGTAACTGTGGATGTATTCTGCCTAGTTCTGGGACTCTTTCGTACTTAACAGTCAGCTCCAATACCTCCTTTTTGATCTAGAGTGACTGGAAGTATTTTTCTGTTAGCTGAAGTAGATTCTGTTGTTGTCTTCTGAGGTAAAAAAGCCAATAGAAAGAAAACGTTCTGGTTTTTTTGCAAGTGTATTATGCTCAGCTGCAGACTTCATTTTGTGTCTGATTTATTTTTCACCAAATTTTCGTCTCCTAATCTGTTTGAGGCTTCCCCCCCCTCCTTGCTTGGAAGTTTACTATATCTTATTTTCTGAAAGCAGCATTTTAAGATTTATTAATGTTACCATTTCACTACAGTGTTTCTTTATGTAAAGGAACCTACATTTTCCCAGCTCCACTCAGTTTGTTCCTTATCTTGTGTATGATGATTTGGTTGTAAGAACAGTGTGAAAAGCTGGAAGTATGTGCTAAGGAACAAGCAGATCCTAAGGGCTAGATGGTGTATCTTCCAAATTTTACAGGTCCTTATGAATTAAGTGTTTGGTTTATTAACAAAAATATTTCAAAGGATGATCCAGGAAGAAAATGAGGGTGGAGGTGAGGGAGTGGATTTGAAGTCTTTGTCTCCCTCCCGTGCCCTGTGTTGAAGTTCAGTTTCACCTTTAATTTACTGAGTAGTTCCTGTCCCAGATATGATGGAACTGAAATATTTTGTGGATACTCTTAAATGGTTCTTGACATAATTCCTCTATACTGCGTGGATGAAAAGAAAAATACTTCCTGCTCATGTGCTTTAGCCAGCTGTATCAAGGAGTATTAGTGTCAATAAATTACTTCTCTGAACTTCATTATGTGTGATATTTAGCTAGTTTGAGAGAAATAAAAAAAGTCCTTGAAGTGGACACTATTTAAATTCGGGGGCATGGGATTTTCCAATTAATTGGATTGCTATGGTAGGCCAATATATTAAGCACAGGCAGTTTTGCTGCTAATTACACACAACTTCTCTGGAGTATCGGATATTCAGATCCATTTTATGAATATGGTAGGGAGAATAACAACTGTAAAACAAAGCACTGTGCATGTAAGTGACTGTTAGCGTGTATTTCAGAAGGGATAAATGCTCACCATATGGTACAATTACTGTGTCCAAGTTTTCAAATTAGCTTCTCTCATCCTCCTTATTACTGTCTTTAAAAAGAGAGGAAAAAAACCCAACATGATTTATCTACTCTGCAGCAGAACTCTTGACGCAAAACAGCAGCCCAGTTCTGTCCAGTTTTTTTTTTCCTAGCATAATAGAGGCTGTCGGACTTTTTTATACTAATTACTGTGTGAGCCTCAGATGAACCCCCTTCAATTCACAGGGCTTTGTTAAGGGAGGAGCTGTCAATGTGTCTGCCCGTTTGCAGCTGTGCTGTGGCTTTAGCTTGCTTAACATTATGCTGCTTTTTAGACTTGACAGAAGGGATTTTTTTTTTTTTTTTTTTT